>JAQQPU010000129.1:819-29671 GCA_029168905.1 Artemia sp. Kazakhstan ARC1039 | reverse complement strand
TATCAGCACCTGGAGCCTTATTATTCTTTAATCCTTTTAGTACTGTTTCTAATTCCTCCTCACAAAACAAATCTTCCTTCACATCCAAGGTATCACAAACTTTTTCATTTTCCTCTATATTTTTTCCTGCAACTCTATCTCGGTTAAGCAAGTTTTCAAAATGTTTGGCCCATCTCTCTTTAGTTTTTTCCTTATCGCTAATTGCGACCCCATTCCTATCTTTAACTGGGACAAGTCCGGATTGACTACTCCCTCTCAATTTATTAACGTGCCAGTACAATATTTTACTATTATGCCGTCTAGCTGCATCTTCCAGATCCTCGGCAATTTTATCCATGGCCTCCACTTCACACCTCCTTAGTTCATATTTTAATGCTTTCTCCACTTTCTTTACATTTCTTTTGTTTTCATACGATCTATCACTCAGATAATTCTTGTACAAGTCCTTTCTCCTTTGTATTAAACATAAAGCTTTTTCACTAATATTCTTAGCTGCAGTTCTAGCTTTCTTCCCTAATACACCTTCAGCAACTTCACAAATTATTTTTCTAAAATTATTCCAACCATCTTCCACATTATCAAATTTTAAACTGTCAAGTTTAGTATTCAACTGTTCCTGGAAAGTTTCTATCAAATTCTCATCCTGGAGTCTACCAACATCATAACTTCCCGGGAGGTAGTTACCCTTCCGATGTTTCAGCTTTAAATTAACCCTTGACACTACTAGATGGTGATCTTTACTCTTAACATCAATAACAGCACTTCTATATACCCTAGTATCTTGTATTGATCCTGCCAGTCTTCGGTTTACTATAACGTAATCAATAAGGTTTGCTGTCTTACCATCACGTGAATACCATGTTAACTTATGAGCCATTTTATGACCAAACACCGTATTGGTTATAACTAGATTGTTATACCTACAAAATTGCAAAAGTCTGTATCCATTACTGTTTTCTTTTCCTACAAAAAATTTACCTAGGCTGGGATACCATCTATCCCTATTTCTACCAACCTGGGCGTTAAAATATCCCAGTAATAACATCATATTTCTACCTGGGACCTTGTCTATTTGCTCCTGTAACTGTAAGTAAAATTCATCTGAGTCACTAGTATCTCCGTCAGTCGGTTCTACAGGGGCGTATACTACTATAACTGATACCCTGAATTTTCAATCAAAGCACCTTTGAAATAGATAAGGCAGATAGTTTAAACCATGAAACACCATAACTAAACATGCCGAATCATGAGCTTCGAACAAAACACCTTCGAAAATTGACAAAATCACCTAGCAAAGGCAACTCAAACCATGAAACAATATAAGTAAACATGGCCAATCATAATTTTCAAACAAGGCTCCTTCAGAATGCTAAGAAACCTAGCACAGATAAGTCAAACCTTGCAACACCGTAACTAAAAATATCAAACCATAATTTTTAAACAAGACATCTTCAAAATAGGCAAGGAAAGTGAAGACAAGTCAAGCCATAAAACTGCCTAACTAAACATGCCAAATCATAAAACTCAGCTTGCACAGAAAACTCAGCTTTATAAAACAGCATGACTGAACATGCTAAATCACAACTTTAAGACAAGGCACATCCGCAATATTGAAAAACCTAGAACAGATAAGTCAAACGATAAAAAACCGTAACTAAACATACCAAGCCATAAGTTTCAAACAAGGCATAAAAAAATAGACAAAGAAAGCATAGACACCTCACATCATAAAACACCATAATTAAACATAGCAAACCATAATTTTCAAACCAGACGCATTCGAAATAGCAAAGGAAAGCACAGAAAAGTCAAACCACAAAACAGCATAACTAAGCATAGCAACCACAAATTTCAAACAAGATGCCTTCGAAATAGAAAAAGAAACCTAGCAGAGGTAAGAACAGAAGTTACACTGAAGGAGGGCCATATTAGATCAAGAAGAGGGGCAGATCATACCTTTCAAGCAAGAACACTTCTAAATAGACAATGGCTAAACAGACATTCAATATGTCAAATCATTAGTTTCAAAAAAGGCACTTTCGAAGTAGACAAAGAAACCTAAAGTAAGTTCTACCAATTGCATTTATCCAATCATATTAAGCTTCATGCTAGAGAAAGCCCTTACAATTGCAACATATGTGCACAATAGAGAAAAGTAGAGAAAAGCCTTATAACTGCAAGATGTATGCAAAATCGTTTTTCAAATTTCTAGTTTTTACAGCCCATTTTAAACTTTGTACTGGAGAAAAGCCTTACACCTGCAACAACTGTGGTAAAGTATTTTCTCGGAAAGTTTTTTTTATATAGGCATATGAAGTGACATGCAGAAACCACTATGAAAAGCAAAAAAAAAAACAATTATAGACCCCCAGATTACCAAGTTCTCAACTTGATACTGCAAGAGTGAACATGTATTATCTTTTTTGTAATACAGTCTTGAAATACATTTGTTTTTTTCCTATTTTAATGACATCTTTGATTAAGCTAGGTTAAGGCATATTTAAACTGTGAGAAAATCTTTCAATCAAACATATGACAGAGAACTTTAACAGAAACTTAAAAAAGTCAGAAACAGATGGAGGGAATTAAAAAAAAGACAACCATCTTTAGAAAAATGTTCAAACGAGAAAAAAACTTCAGCAGAATTTTCAAACAATAAAAAGCTCTAGCAGAATTTTTCCAGCAAGAAAAGCCTTTAGAAGAATTGTTAAACGAGAAAAAAACTTTAGCAGAACTTTCAAACAAGAAAAACCTTTAGCAGAATTTTTAATTCTTTTTTTTAGCAGAATTTTCAACCAAGGAAAATTTTTTCAACGATAATTTATTAATAAACAAAGTTGGTTTCACAGCACTGTCAAAACTAAGAAAAATATGAAGTAAATTGTCAAGAAGTCAAATTTGAGCGTATAAAACTAAAAAAACAAGAAACATACGAATAGAGTTCAATAAATATGTCATATACGAACTTGTGCAATGAAAAAAACCGTTTCGGAGCCACTCGATGAGGCTTCAGATAAGGGGCCCGGTGCAGTGATAAGCCAGTAGCCGCATTACCGGTACGGCATGGGGGCCGCAAGAGGATTGCGCAGTGGGAGGGGGCACCATGACGTCATGCATAGGCAGGAGGACCCCAGCGTCGCCCAGTGGGCAGGGGCTGCCGCGATGCTGTACAATGATACAGAACAGCCACCACGTTAATATTGCACCGAACAGCCCCGGAAATATCGTTTTCCATGCGCAAGTTCGTGTATCACATACTTCTTGATTTTATGATTTCTTGAATTCTATACGCATGTTCCATGTTCTTTCAGTTCTTATGCATGCAAATTTCACTTTTTGAAAATTCCCTTTGCGTGTTTTTGAGTTTTTGAAAATTCTGTCAAACGTTATTTGTTTGTGTTTAAGTTTCTACTAAATTTTTTTTTCTTGTTTGATAGTTCTGCTAAAAATTCGAACTCTTTTGAAGAATGAACTCTAGCCCACATTAACTGAAATATTAAAATAAATACTAAGATTGCATGAGGATATAACAGACACTTATCTTTCGACAAGATACTATTGTACAAATAACTTTTACAAAGCTTCTCTCCTTGGGTATGGTATTATATGTGGCTGATTTCACTGCCTGATTCTCTGTGGTTCGGCTTTGACTATTCCAAAAATATTTGCTATTCCAAGTAATTATCTTTGAAAAAATGCGTTTCGCCAGCAACTCAATAGACAAATTGTAATAATTTTAGTAAAGAATAAACTCTAATCTGTAGTAACCTCCAAAATATTAAAATGAAATGCAAATTCCGACAAAACTGAATCGTCATATACATGATGATGAAACGTGTATTATATTAAAGAACGAAGTACAGTCTATATTAAAGAACCGTGATTGCAATGGTAGCTGTACCGTAGTAAGAGACGAATACGTCCCATAGTAACAAAAAAAAATATAGCCTGAAGCCCTTAAAATGGTACTGGGTCGAAACAGAAAGTACACCATTGGAAGTGCCTTGGCCAAAGACACTATCTAAGAAACGTACAGTCCCTTGGCTTGAACAAGAAGGGAAATCCATTGGCTTGAAAAACACGATATTCTGCATCGAAAGTATCTTTTTTGTTATTTTCTCTCCGCAGCTAGCTCGGCCCAAAAACATCATAGAGTGTTGTTTAAAGGCTTACTTTAAAGGAAAGTACTATTTCTAGTGCCTTTTGTAATTAACGAAAAAAATGTTTAAGAAAAAACAATTTTTTTTGAAAAACTGCATTTTCATATACAAGATGATGAATAAGAGGTCATAACCATAGAGGTCATAAGAGGTCAAGAAGAGGTCATAACCGTACGTTATAACCCTAGGTGACGTGAAAAGTAAAACTACATAATGATTATAATACCTTCAGCACCGTCGGTATTTAACGACGGTATTTAAATTGTGTCGTCAAGCATCTCTAGAGATTTTGTAAAAGACTAGGTAAATTAATACGGTAAAGCAAAAACTCTAGCCCATAGTATCATATTTATAGGTTTGGTTCTCGTCAATCAAGGTCGAGTTTTATAAAGGATCAGTATAGTTCAATATGAATGGGAACATCGATAGCATGACTGTAAAGATATCTGAAACCTAGTAGAAAACAAGCCATGGCATGTAATGACTAAAACTTAATATAATATAAGTATCTTCTAAAGTTGCTTTTCTGGGGCATGGTGTTATGTTTGACAAACTTAGATGACTGATTCTCTAAGTTTCGTGTCTTACTATTCCAAATAAGAAAAAGCCGTAGGCTTTATCCTGTTTCTAAAACAAAGAACGACAAAATGAAAAGTAAATTCTGACAAAAACTCAATCATCATATTCAAATAAAACTCAAAACTTAAAAGCATTTAGACTCAAGTAAGATGCAATTTTGCTCAAAAATTCCATTTTTTGGTATCTTCCAAATATTTTCATTTAAAATTTGTGAGTTTATCATGCTAAATCTTAAAAGAAAAAATAAATCTTAAATCGTAAAGAAATCTTAAACAAAATCTAAATCTTAAAGAAAAATAAACTTCTTTACTTAAACTGAGTTTCAATGGCTGTCAGAGGCAAAAATATATGAGCAAGATAAGAAACAGAAACAAGCAAAACACTTAGGGACAAATTACAAAGCCAAATGCATATAATTATCACGGAGAGATTGGATAATAGAATTTTCATCAAAGTTGTAACTATAGCTACAACCTAGTATAGAGTAAACTAAAGCCAATAGTAACCAAAATTTAAAAAAGAGTTTTAAAAACTACTGATGACAAAAATTGCCATCTGACACTGACTCAGCAATGTTTTTTTTCCGTTCATCCTGTACCGTGAGTCAAATGTGATATATTTAAAATACAAAAAATAAAATTCCTTTTTCTAAAGACAATTCCGACAGAAATTAAACGTCCCCTAATTGAGTTCAAATACCGTTTCCAAGAGTCTAAATTCTTAATCAGCAAAAAGAGAAATTGCATTTTAGCTTCAGTCAAACAATGACACTAGACGGTTTTGAATTTTGCTAAGATCTTTGGTAATAAAAAAAAATGATAGATACAATGTTTCGCAGGAAGTCTAAGTTATAAGAGAGTGTGAACGTTGAAATCATCGAAATATTTAAAACAAAATTATTGGATAAATAGTCCGCATAATGTAGTGAGTTTGCGAACATAATTACAAAAGAGCGGCCCCCTCCACAGGACTTGGGCCAATCGTGAAAAAAGGTAGTAATGTACAGGAGTTCTATTTGCGTGATATAGTGAAAAAAACTTGTTTTTCGTTACAATTATGGATTGTCTGTATTGCCACCAACATTATCTTTGAGAGCCAATTTATCCTTGCCTTTGTCGTTGTCATTTGAAGTGAACCACTCCTGTACACCTAAATATGTAAGTCATAATAAAACTATTGCTTTTCTACTTGTGTTTATTTTATATGTCTGCATCTAGTCGCACGACAGATAATTAGTTCGCATACTTCCAAGGTAGCGCTCCTAGGGATCTGATTTCTACATAAAATTAGAGGTAATTGACGAGAAGATAACTCGAGGAAGCGAGGTCACGCTCCCGGATTGATAGTTGGAGGATGCCTAACCTACCACAATTCCGCATTTTATTTTCTCGCTTTCAGCGAGTGGCGTGATCGGTATACCGCTTCAAATCATAATATTACAAATGGCGCAGTCCATAGCGGTATAAGTGGCGCTATCGTGAACTTATAAGGTGTAAGTTCACAGCCTTAAATCATAATATTACATTTGATGCGGTCAATATTTATTACCACAATCAAGCCCAGTCCCTTTCTTTTTATCGCTACAAATGGCACGATCGGAAATTTGGAGAAAATCATGCGAACTAATTAGGCTATAAATTTTGTAATTTAAATTTAATTATTGGAAAGATACAGACATATAAAAAAAGCGATTAGGCCTATAACCACTTAGCTATTACAGGAAAATCCTTAAAATATCTCATAGGAGATAATAGCATCCCCCAAAATAGGTTAAGTAAAATAATAAATTTATTTTGAGTAATTCAAACGCAAAAAAATGTCAGAAGAACTAAGCGATTTATTAATGGCGCAAAAGTTGGTCGCGAAAAATGTAGAAATAGCCAAGTCTATCCCGCAGTACAATGGACAATCAGATATCGACGAATTTAACATCCAATTGGCCCAGTTTGTAGAATTAACAAAAACAGAGCTAGAAACGTTAGTTGGCATGCTTCTATTAAGATTAAAAGGCCCGGCCTTAACCTTTCTAAAGCAAATTGAAAATACTATAGGTGATGACGCCGGCTTGCAAATAAATACAGTGGACAAATTGTTAACGGCATTTAAAGATAGATTTATCGGAACCAGTTCTACAAATAAATTGAAACACGGAATGGTATGCTTTGACCATTCACAAAATATAAGAGAATATCTTGATAATATATGCATTTCAGTAGAGGCAAAATACGGAAAAGGTTCAGGAGAACTGTATGAAAAAGTCATACTAAATACCTTTTTGCAAGGGCTACCCCCAAAACTATATAGAATGGTAATATCCAAAAATACTCAGACGTTGGATCTTGCAGTTCAGGAGGTAGATCGATTGATCTAAGTTAATACGATTGTGGCTAATCACAGTAAAGCAAAAATAAATAGCCTAGGCGATTCAAACGCGAGCCTAACCTTCAAGGGCGATTAGGTGTCTCCCAATTTCTTTTCAAGGGATAACTCCCCAGTGCCACAAAGAAATAAAACGCAAGAACCCGCTAGGCAGAAAACAGTACGTTTTCAGCCTGTCAAGCAATTTAGTTATGAAAATAACCCTATAATAATAAGATGCTATATTTGCAATCGCCCTGGGCACATCGCGAGGAAGTGCCATTATGTCCTCAATCGAACACCAAGAATTGCTGTCGGTAGTACGCAAAATTATGGCAACCATTTGTTCGGAAGAACAAATTTTAGCGCCAGTGGTTCACTAGGCTATAGCCAGGAAAGATTACGGCAATCAGTACCTTACAACGCGCACCAACCAAATTTGTACAATCCTCCCCCCAATAGACAAATTAGTTACCGATTTGAAAACCCAAATACTCGACAAAGCCAATATTATGCGAGAATGCTATATAGAAATCATGAATACTTGCCGATGGGAAATTAAAATTTTTCAGGCCGACGGCAAATAGTTAATTGGCCGACGGGAAATGAAAACTTTTCAAGCCGACGGCATTGGCAGTCAGCGCCAGTAGCCGGCGCTGCCACAGCTAGAGATTCCACGAACATATCCGAATATCTATTGCAGGCACCGACGCATGAAATAGATCCTCAGGGAAACGTTTCAGACCCTCAGAAATATAAATTGGACCCAGAGGGCGCCTAGAATGTTTTATAGGTCCAAACTGATAGTAGTACCGTCCTGTAGTGATAGTAATAACAAGTTACCTATATTTAATGATTTTTGTGTAGCAAATGTTTACTTTAAAGCCTTAATTGACCCTGGTGCTACTGCGAACATTATAAACTCATGTGTATTTGATATGTTGCCTCCGCATATTAGACAACAAAGAAATTTTAATAATCCCAATTTAACTAGCGTGACAGGGCACAAATTGGATGCAAGAGGTTCAATTCGCTTAGACGTAAAAAGGGATAATAGAATTTTTCAGACAAATTTTATAATATGCGATAACTTTCTGTATGAAGCCATTATCGGCGCAATTTTTTTAAGGTCTAATAGAGTACTATTAGACGTGGCAAACGAAAGGCTTGTTTACCCGGCTAAGGTAGGGGAAGGAATTTCTACCTTAAGAAATTGCAACAGAGGTTACGAATACAACGTAACAGTATATAAAATTTCTGGCGATATAATTTCACAATCTTTTGAACCTCATGTCTCGCAAGGAGGAAATGGCATAACCAGAAATTGTTCAATTATTCTGAGAGACATTGCAGAGATGAAGTAAATTTAAATAATAAGCGTATTGAATCTGCAAAAGAAAAATAGGAGATATGCGACAGTACAGGTCAAACGAAATCAAGAAAATAGTGGAATTATGGAAAAAAGTAGTGAACCCCAATGCGGTTCAGAAACAGCCAATGCTATCGACGGATAGCACCAGTCTAAATTTAATAGACAATGAAAATAAAGAAAAATATTATGGATTCGCAATACGGAAAACAAAAGTCCCTCCCAAAACGATGCAAAAAATTCAAATATCACAGATGATTGAACCAGTGGATAGCAAATCCGAAATATGGCTCACGATCCCGTCAAATGAAATTCCCAAAATCTGCTATGCGAAGAACAGATTATATCTTACGAAAAAGGAGAAGGTTTTATTTGGGTAACTAATAACCATGAAAATGATACAATTACAATAAAAAAGGGGACATGTTTTGTTCAAATCCAAGTTTTATCGGAGAAGGATTTAAATAGATGGGAGAATTCCAAAAGAAACCTAGTAAATGGCATTAAAACCTCAATTCACAAATATCCTCTAACTAAATCGCAATTTTTAAACAAATTTAATATGGATCATATTACGGACTTAGGTCTTAAGAAAAAATTATGCGAATTATTATGGAATTTAAAGATGTATTTTCCGCATCCGAAGATGACATCGGACTGATACCATTTTATGAACATTCAATTTTAACGACTGGTAATCCTGTAGCAAAACAGCCATATCGTGTGCCGTATAAGCACAAAGAAAGGTTAAAAAAAAAATTCATGAATTAGAAAAAAATAAAATTATACGCCCAAGTATAAGTCCGTATAGTGCACCAGTGATCTTGGTACCAAAGAAGAATGGTGATCTTAGACTTGTAGTAGATTATAGAGTTCATATGAATACTTAAGAGTACCTTTTGGACTTAAAACAAGTTCAAGCGCGCTATGTAGACCCTTATTACATCTATTAAGAGGATTAAAGAATATCATTCATTTTGTTGATGATGTCATGCGCGTGGGAGAAAACGCTGAACAACACTTAGCAACATTAGCTAAAGTGATCGAGAAATTCAGACAGGGTAACTTAAAATGCCGGCCTGAAAAATTAAATTTATTTCAACCCAAAATTAAATTTTTAGGAGTAGTGGTCACGCAAGGAGAGATATCTCGTGACCCTGATAAAATAAAATGTGTTGAAAACCTCAAACCCCCAAGAACTATGAAAGAATTAAGAGGAATTTTAGGTCTTACTGGCTACTTTAGGAAATTCGTGCGCAATTACCCCCAAGTTGCAAAACCCCTCACGGAACTAACTAAAGGGAACTCCCAAAATGTTACCTGGTCCCAGGAAGCTCAAACTTCCCTAGACCGTCTCAAAAAGGCACTCACTTCTGAACCAATATTATCACTTCCTGATTTCGAAAAAGGACAATTTGTGGTCACAACCGATGCTAGTTCAAAGGGCATTGGCGCTATTCTTTCTAAAATAATCCCGGTAAAAAAACCCTAATCCTCTAGAGGGAACGCTTAAACAAAAAAAATAGAAAAAGTTATATGCTATTCGAGTAGAACCTTGTCAAAAGGCGAAAGTAGTAATTCTGCCACAAACTTTGAATTATTATCTATAATCCACCACTTGGACAAATTTAGACACTATTTAATCAGTAGAAAATTTATGCTACAGTCAGACCATAAAAGCTTGCAGTACCTGCACACATTTAAAAACCCCACGGGAATTCTAGCTAGATGGATTATGAAAATACAAGACCTAGGTTACGAATTTGAATATTTAAAAGGTAAACAAAATGCAGCTTGCGACTTTTTGAGTAGATACCCAGAAAATATCCCGTCGGAAACTGAGGAAAAGGAAGTTAACGCTATCAATGCTAAAAGCAAACATAAATGTAAGAAAAACAAAGATAAAGACACAGTAAAGGAAAATAAGGTTGACTATTGTCCCTTGTCTTTAGAAAATATAAGAAGAAAGTAAAAAAAGGAAGAAATGTGTTCAGCACTTATTAATTATTTTGTGAATGATGATGCGTTACCAGATAAATTCAAAACTCTTAGAAAAGAGATAGACAATTTTTACTATGATCTTGATGAAGAAATACTATGTAGAATTGTGACTGCCGAGACAAATAGAAACCAAACCTCAATAATACCTGTATTACCACAAAACTTAATAGTACCTGCCTTCGAATATTTTCATTCAGATATAGGTGGACACTTAGGAGTAACGAAAACTTTCCATAAATTAAAACAATATTTTTACGTGCCGTCGGGAATAACAAAACTTAAAGAGTTTGTAAGTACATGCGAAGCGTGTAACTTAAGAAAAAACCCCCAAGCTTATCCTAATCCTCCAATGGGAAGGGTCCCGGTAGCAAAGTACCCCTTCGATATTGTCTCATTTGATTTAAATGGAACCAGCGGAGGCTTGCCTGTTCCCAACAGAGGCCATACTTGTATTCTTTCAGTTATAGATCACTTTTCTGGATTTACCTTTGCAAAAGCATAAAAAATTCAAGGCGCTTACGCCACAAGTAAAGCGTTAGCGAAATTATTTTTAAAATTTGGCATTCCAAATAAGGTTTTAAGTGACAACGGAAGCAATTTTGTTTCAAAAGTAACAAAAGACTTAATGAGTTTTCTTAATATGGAGAAATTGGTGACATCTTCGTATCACCCACAAGCTAATGGTAAAATAGAAAATAGGCATAAAATATTTTAGAATGTATTAAGCATTTATACAAAAGACAACAGGAACGATTGGGATCAATTCTTACCTTATTTAACTAACGTAATCAATACTGCTTATTCAGAAACAACTAAAGACAATCCATTTTATTTACTTTTTGGTCGTGATTTTAGAATCCCGTATGATGAGATTATTGAATCTCGGCAGTATTATAATAACTCGGAGGATTACAAACAAGAATTCATAAATAGGATGAGGGAAACTTATAAAATAGTTAAGCAAGAGTTGGAAAAATATAAAATAAACCAAGAGCTAAGAAACCAACCCAAAGTCAAGGGGAGTATAGATTTCAAAATAGGAGACTGCGTCTACCTAAAGAACAAGGCAAAAACGGAAGGCAAAAAACTTTCCAACAAATATTCTGGACCGTACAGAATAGTCAAAAGGTACGATAACGATTATACTTTTAAAATGGAGAACCCCGATAGGGGAAGAACTTACAAGGCGCATGTTAGCCGAATAAAAAGAGCCAAATTTCCAGAAAGATGGGTATCACATCCCTCCTCTACTGATTCGTTAGATGCAGAAAATGAGCCCCCCAAATCAAGATTGGCAGAGATAAAACCCTTTAATTTCAAGCAAGACTATTTCGAGAATGAGAGCGATGAGGAAAACTTCGAAGAATTTTTAGCTATGAAAAATCTAGTTATTCCCAAGAGAAAATCGCTGATACCAGAGAGAGTAAAAACACCAAAAGATCCAAGAAGTTCATCATTGGAGAGCGCGGGTAATTAGATTAAACAATATCTCCAAAAACCCAATTTTTCCCTGATAGAATTTCGACCCCTTGTCCCCCCAAAAGAATTCCAGACGATATGGTTTCCCCTGCAACATCAATAGAAAGGCCCTTGTCATTGCAGGAAGAATTGAACAAAGCCGTAGAAACTCCGGGTATTATTGTAGACAAAACTCCTCCGAAAGATTCAATTAAATCAAATCTGTGAGAAGCTATGAATTTAATAAATTTCCCAATAAAAAAGAGTCAAAATAGATTGTCTAAGAATAAAACTCCCAAGAATGACCAGCAAGGACAATATCATGATATAACTGTGTCCAAGGTCAAACCTAAACAATGGACTTCATGGAGGGAAACACTAGTGCAAAGAATGCCCCACCCCCCTGAAGACATGGCATTTAAACAGTGGAGGAACCCCGTAAAAACTTTTGATTCCTCTCAAAGCTCTCAAGAATCTTTCAAATCCCCCGAGTTGAAAACTCAAAGCGAGAACTTAGAGAATAAACCTTCTACTTCCAGAGGAGTAGAAATTTACGAAGGAAGGGCAGGTGATACCTAAAAAAGTGCCACCTCTAAAAGTTCTAATGTGGATGCGTCGGAAACCAGTTCCGAAGAGTCTGACGGCGAATCAGACCATATAGTAGTTAAAGAAATAGGGAAATCAAAACCGACTTCAGCAGCTGCGCATGCGAAAGAAACAAAATTAAAAGGGCAAGAATTTTTGAAAAAAACAATTCAAAAAATTTGATCTTATTTCACAAGCAAAACCGAAAAAGAAAAAACCGCAAGACGTCTAGGAGAAAGTAACGACACAATCGGGTAGAACGGTTAAAAAACCCGATAGATGGAATTACACTTAATCAGTATAGGATTAAAAGGTTTTATGGATAGGCATCACAAAGGAATAATAATAAAAAAAAACTTTTAGCTCACAAGTAAAAATCATACAATTATAAAAACCCTATAGAAAAATTTTGTTCAACATATATCATGGCTTCGCATGAATCAAAACCGTCTGATACCGTCCGTTCAACATATATCAGTTCCCGAAAATGAATTCTAATTAAAAAGTCACATTGCATATAATTAATCCGACTAATTTCCTTTAATATAAAAATTATACCCGTACCATTCCAGTACGATGTATCCAGTCCAACTGAAAGAAGCCATGATTGGAAGTACTAAGCGAGAAATATTCATACACCTTAGAAATGGCCTTTGGTTATTTTCTGTTCCAAGAGAAACTGTTGGAACTTTGTCTTGCTATAATAATACAGAAAGAATAAATCCAAGTTATAGGACAGAATTACTGTTACAAGATGTGGGTACGATAACCATAAAACAAGGATGTCGACTTGTAACTAAAGAGTCAACTGTTCGAACGCCGTTAATTACCACGACCACAAATGTAATAAGTCCCAAAATAACCAACTTCAAGGCAACTAACCTGTCGTACACTATTCCCAATATAGAAAATGAAGAAATGAAAACCTCGATATGGTCCAAAATAGAAAAAATAAAGGAACATTGAGGCTTACAAAAATAAGAGAAGCATTAGATTCCCAGATCCCCCTATTTACAAATGAAGACCAGAGATTAACGTATGTGGATAATAGATACGGATTCTTCTCAACCAATTTCTGGTGGAACATACTACTAACCGTATGTTTCGTATTCGCGACTTCCCTGACCATAAGAACCTTATTGACTTTTAATTTTGAAAAAATCCTGAGACTAAGAAGGCGAAAACCAAGAGAAGAACACGGGGAAACGGCTGAAATGCAGAAGTTAAACCTGGAACCCCATGAGAACGTCTAAGCCAAGAAAAAGGGAAGACATTAGAAAACGAGTGGGTATAGAGGCCTCAACTCGTCCTTGCTATGTCTTCTTCCCTCATTGTAAGTATCGTTTACGTAAACCCGTTTGGCTATGACGCTGCAACTAGCGTTTCTTAAACAGCACGGACGTGCGTGAACAATGAAGGCATGAAATATGTTGTAAAATTAGACCTCAAACTTAATAATGTAGCGTAATTTATATTTAAATGGTTATTTTAAATCTAATACAGAATTAAATGAATGCTGAGAAAGATTAAGTTAAATTGTGTGTAATAAAGTATGCCGACGAAAATAATAAGGGACATTACTTAAAGTTAAGAGAAGTAATCTCATATAAGAGAAATAATAATGCCAGTTTGTTAAAAACAATATATGCATATTTACATTGGCATATGCTTGATATTACCTTGTAGTATAACGTTAACCATTTATTGTAACTAATCGTATTGTTTATTATATATTATGACTATTTGTTTTAAAGAACGTGTGATTCTGCCTCGTTGTTTTTATTACAGGAAGTGGATCGACATATTGGAAATCGATCATTACAATGCGTAGTTCAGTGCAGATACAACCTAGTAGCATCTATTTTCATCATACCTCAACCAATGAAGAGTACTCACCATACACCCCAGGCAATTTTCATCCCAGCTTCGTCTACGTAAATTACAGTTACCTTTTGATCGTTGTTTCCTCGACCATGAACCATATTACGTATCAGGTAACATTATATTTGAATCTCAGTATCCAGTGCATTATCGAACTATATAATCACATAAATCCTGAGAGCCTCATCGACCAGTACAAGATATAAGTACATAAATATCGCCTTTGATAATCATTATGAATATGATCGTATAGTTATGATATTTGATGACCCCAAAAATTATTTATGTGTCACGCCTCGAATCCATTTCGACCATCTCTCGGAATCCATCCTAGCCCCTCTATGTGAAAAGTTCATATTTCTGTTATCCTATAAATATTAAGAGATAATTTCTGACAAATGGACCTGGAAACCAGCCACTGAATTACGGAAACCAAATTAACCCCAGTGATTAACCCCTTAGTGACAATATACTCCTCGCACAAGTTAAAGACAATATGTTGAAGGAGTCACTAAAGTTTGATGTCGACCCATCCCAAGTCCAAACTTCAATTCCCCTGTGATTAACTAAGGAATCACCACAAAGGTTAATAGACGCAAGCCATGCGATAACAATTTTACAAGAGAACTGTGATCCCTAAATGCACGAATGAACAATTTTATACGAGAAATACATTCTCTGTGTGCTTTAAAACATCCACAAAAATGATATGCTGAGAATAAAATGAACGCACTCCCAGTGTTCGACCCCTTAATGATAAGGCACCCTATGAACTATCAAAAAGCAGGTGAGAATGAACTCTGATAGCATATTCCCACACCTGTAGTTGGAAGCATCATTTCCCAGTTGACAATTAGAGGAAGCTTGTCGTGTGAACACAATCTTGCTCGAAGTGTTCCATGAAGAAACTATACTGTAAGTGCTTTGAAAATTTTGCCAAGACGAAAGGAGTGAAGGACCATAATTTACAGCAGAAGGATTGAGTACGCTAAAGAGACTCGAAGGTGATGAAATAGGTGTGAATTTACACACTTTACATCCTAATAACTTCGATAACTCAAAAATTCCAATATCCTATCATTAATGTTACGTAGCAAACATCCCCAGTGAAAGTGTGCTAATGTTACCAGTGAACGTGGTAAACCCAATATAGTGTGTTTTAAATCGTTCTTGTATATAGTGTTAGATGTTCAGATAGAGTTATGTGTAGCGTTATTGTACTATACATTTAATTTAGCGTAGATAGAAAGCAGTGTACCCTATAGTCAGCAAAATAAAAAAAAACTTGTAAAAGGTGAATTCTCAAAAAAAATATTATGTAAAGGTAGAATAGCCCCAACCTTGTTGGAAAGGTAAAAATAATCAGTGTTAGATGTAGAAAAAAATCTTTAGAATAGTATCTAGGCTAGGACCATGAATAATCTTAGTCCGGTAGATGAATTTTAGATAGGGATGTAGAATAAAATAAGAAAAGTAATAGAGAAAATTTTTAACACTCCTGATTAAGCTTATATAAAAGTATAAAATAATACAATGTCAATTAAAATTACGTAGAACAAATAGTAAACAAATCGCGAATATTTCAAAAACCCAAGGGCAAGCAAGTCCTAATGACAGGACGTCATTAAATAATGGGAAGGGTAATATGTACCGTGAGTAAAATATATTTAAAATACAAAAAATAAAATTCCTTTTTCTAAAGACAATTCCGACAGAAATTAAACGTCCCCTAATTGAGTTCAAATACCGTTGCCAAGAGTCTAAATTCTTAATCAGCAAAAAGAAAAATTGCATTTTAGCTTCAGTCAAACAATGACGCTAGACGGTTTTGAATTTCGCTAAGATCTTTGGTAATAAAAAAAAAATGATAGATACAATGTTTTGCAGGAAGTCTAAGTTATAAGAGAGTGTGAACGTTGAAATCATCAAAACATTTAAAACAAAATTATTGGATAAATAGTTCGCATAATGTAGTGAGTTTGCGAACATAATTACAAAAGAGCGGCCCCCTCCATAGGACTTGGGCCAATCGTGAAAAGCTAGTAATGCGCAGGAGTTCTATTTGCGTGATATAATGAAAAAAAAAACTGTTTTTCGTTACAATTATGGATTGTCTCCTATTGCCATCAACATTATCTTTGAGAGCCAATTTATCCTTGCCTTTGTCGTTGTCATTTGAAGTGAACCCCTTCTGTACACCTAAATATGTAAGTCATAATAAAACTATTGCTTTTCTACTTGTGTTTATTTTTCTTGTCTGTATCTAGTCGCACGACAGATAATTAGTTCGCATACTTCCAAGGTAGCGCTCCCAGGGATCTGATTTCTACATAACATTAGAGGTAATTGACGAGAAGATAACTCGAGGAAGCGAGGTCACGCTCCCGGATTGATAGTTGGAGGATTCCTAACCTACCACAATTCTGCATTTTATTTTCTCGCTTTCAGCGAGTGGCGCGATCGGTATACCGCTTTAACTCACAATACTACAAATGGCACAGTATTTAGCGCTATAAGTGGCGCTATCTCGAACTTATAAGGTGTAAGTTCACAGCCTTAAATCATAATATTACATTTGACGCGATCAATATTTATTAACACAATTATTACCACAATTAGTACAACCACATAAAATTTTATCGCTACAATCCTAAAGTAAAACTTTATAAAGAAAAAAACTGTGGTGATTTCGGATAAAAGCCTTAAACCCAGACAAAATGGTGTCACATCAAAATGAAAAGTGCACCATTAGGATCAGCTTGGTCAAAAACCCTATTAAGGGGAATTACAGTCCCCCACCTTAAACAACAAAGAAAACAACCTTTTTTCGTTTGTAGGGCTGATGATGCCCTACATGGCCTTTACCTACATGACCTGATGACCTTATTTTCTTTTTTTCCTTTCCAGGGCTAGCGGACTATCAGAAAATCATAGAGAGATGTTGAAAATGCCTTGTCACTACTGAGTTAAAACAACGTAATTGGCATGGTAGCTGCAGCCTAGTACAGAGCGAACCATATCCGCTAGTAACCAAAATTAATAAAAAAAACACAGTTTTGGAATCATGGTTGCAACAGATGCTGCAACCTAGTAAAAGGCGAACCGAAGCCAATAGTACCAAAAAGTTAAAAAACCCTTTTTGAAAAAAACGCCCGGTGAGAAGAAATTGTCATCTGACCCTGACTCAGGAATGGTGACTATTTTTTTCGTCCAACTTAAAATTAAAAGTTTATAACGAAAAGAGACTTATGGTAATGTCAGAAAAAAAACTGAAAAAACCTCACAAATGGTTTCTGACCTCAATGAAAAGGGATGCACCTCTGGAATCAGCATTGTCAAAAACCTCATACAGGGGAATTACAGTCCTCCCCTCTTGATTAACAAGACAAACCACTTTTTTCCGTTTGTAGCACTGATGGGTCTCGCTTTTTCTCTTTTTTTTTCAACAGGGCTAGCTAGCTATCAAAAATGATAGAGATGTTTAATGGCTCATTTGAAAGAAAAAATGCTATTTATAGTTGGTTTTGTAATTACAACAAACGATTTTTAGAATAAAATAAATTTTTTAAGAAAAGCTACATTTTTTACTGACTTTGCTTCCTAATTTTTTCTGGTTTGTCTTTTACTATTCCAAGTAAATAAAAGCCACAGGCTTTTTCGTTTGTGTTATCAAAATATCATGGCTGAAGCAGTTGCTTCAACTCAGTAAAATCATTTTAATAACAGACTACAATATTATAGTATAGAACGAAATAAAATGCAATTTTGAACAAAAACTAAATCATCATACGTATGATTAATTTAAAAAACAACTTCTTTTTCTGAGGGGAGTAAAGAGCAAAGTTGAAACTTAAAACGAACAAAATTATTACTTCACAGACTATCTAATATATATCGATAAAAATAGTACAAATAAACCAACTTGTGATATTTTCCTATGTTTGTAAGATTATAGAAAACTAGCACTTTACTGAAAACTCAAAAGCCAACCATAAAAAACAAGAATATTGATTTAGGCGTCAAAAGTGAGTACATGGTCTCACAACCGTAAACTTATCTATAACGCTTTTCATAGTCTAATATGAGCTGTAATGTCAGTTACTTTAAGTATACAATTAAAATTACCTTTAAAACTTAGATACTATAAAAATGAATATTGTTTTTTAGAAGTGCAAAGTCATTAAACAGCATACAAAGATAATGGATTGATTTACTAGGTAACTATCATAAGCTGTCCTTAAAAAGAGAGAAAAATGTCCGACCAGTGCTGTTCGTTCAGACGGATTATTGTTTCCCCTGTACGTTGTAAAATGCTTGAACTAATGGTTATCGATGAAATAACGACTAGCTGTAATATATCTGATAATCAGTTTGGGTCTAAGAAAGTGATTGGCAGTGATCATTCATTTCACATTATCACTAATTTGTTGATACATGTATAAGTGTCTTAATTAAAAACTAAGACACATAAAAAGAGAAAAGTGAACTTACATACAAGGACAAAGGACTTTTACCTGATAACAGAATCAAAGACATTTGTTATATCTCACAGTCACAGCACATTAATTGCACAATAATAATCTAATATTTATCTGCTATAATACTAGCATTAGGTTAGTGCCACTTACAATGCTTTTTAGAGATCTTTTCTAAAATTATACGAGAAAGATGAAAGAAAACTCATCTGTATTTGACAGGCAATCAGAAAAGGCTCCAGTCGGAATTTCTTTGAAGTGTTCAAAAGGAATATGGTATTTAGCATTTTCATTCTTTAGTGCTTTTAAGGCTCGTCGTTTAAGCAACTAAAATATATCTCACACTGAAAAAAAAACAAAAAAACTGAAATTCAGACGTCCCCTAAGCAACAGTTAGAAGCATGGAAACCAAACACGTTAAAATTTGTGATCGGTTTCGATACTTTTTCATCAAACTTCAAATCTATAGAAAAAAAACCTTTAAAGGGAAATTGAAGGCTAAATTTGCTTATTTATACAGCTTAAGCAGTACTAAGTATACGCCTAAACAGCCATAGCACAAAAAAAATGTACTTTTAATAATAAAATAAATGTTGTTGTTTTTTGTTCAGATTTAAAATAATTCATATAGAAATCGGTGTTTGGCTTTCTGACAAAGGCACAGGACTGACTGCATAAAAAGAAGTATGGTTGACACTGAACCAAATAAAAGATGTGAAATACTTGAAAACCATGGAAAATCATAGCATATATTTAGGGTTGCGACATGAGAACCTTACATGATCTGCTTCTTCATGTGTCGATTGCTGCTGAAAAACTTTCAGATACATTTCAGTTTTTTGAAAATTTCTGTAAAGATCTATGTATTATTAATTGTAAAAAAAAAATATTTTCCTTAAAAAATCTTTTCAAACCTAAGTAAAGAGCCAGATTAAATATAAGACTGGTGGAAATAAAGTGATATACTGTAGTACGGTAGTTGAAGAGTAAACCAAAATAAATCAGTATCAATAAATAGCTGAAACCAAAAAGGAACAGAAACTATAATAAGTAATCCAGTTCAACTTGAAAGAAATAGGAATAACAACAAACAAGAGTAGGGCAAACTACCCCCATGCCTGGTAAGGAACGAAACGTCATTGAGACTTTCCTGAAAATAATTTTTTATTTTGAGTTGTGAGTTTCTATTTATCATAACAACAAAAACAACAGAAAAGGGAATCCAATTAGCAGAGATTACTGAAAAGATCTTATGAAATGCGGATTGAAAGTTTCATACTCTTCTTATTGTTTCTATACTATTCTTATAAACTATTCTTACATTCTTATAAACACTTCTTATAAAAATTTATATACTATTCTTATAAACATGAATAACTCTTCTTATCTATCTCTCTTCTTATTTATCTTTCTGGGCAATCTGTTTCTTCACAAGGACATTTCTTTTGCTGCTCTAGATTTTAAATTATATCCTTCTAGCTTTTCTATCACTCTATCTTCCCTCTATCTTCGATACTTCTGTCGTTTTTCTTATACTTATTGACATTAGAGTCAATTCAAGAATTATTGGCCTTCAACACTAGCGCTAAGTGATGTAATATTCTGTTAATTAAAAAGAAAGACAATTTTACAATTAAATAAAAAAAATTCAAATGAATTTACTGAAAAAAATGTTCATTTTCAGCTTAATATACATATGCTGATAATTATTCCTTGAAGTCTTAATTATTTTTGATTTCTTAAAGGTAAAAAAGTGAAAACATTTAAAAGAACTTTTTTCAGTAAAGTACAAATTGTATTCTGGCTTTTAGAAAGCATCGGGTTTAGAAACCTACTCAGATTAATTTCTGATCGTTTTGAGTTTGACTTATTTTAATTTCTGTTTATTTTGGGTTTCATTTATTTCACCTACTTCGAATGCTTCCACACATACCTGCGAAAACGATCCATAACTTCGACCCTGTCAAAGCCGGTTGGAAGCGACCTCGCGGCCGACCGAAAAAACGATAGTCTGACAGCCTGTCCGAGTTCCTAACGATGGCAAATATCAGGTTGAGCGATGTGCAAACGCTTGCCATGGACCGAAGTGGATGGAGGAGGCAGACGTCACTCTCTACGCCGAGCAGCGCCCGGCAGCAGACATAAGTCAAAGTAAGTCATTTATTTATTGATGCTGATTTGCGGTAGTTGTATGCTTGGTAGATTATTTGATTCTATTTTGTTCATTTTTGGTTTAATGGAGTTCTTTTCCTTTTTTTTGAAAAACTTATTTTGTGCAGAAACTTTTTTTTTATTAATTTTTGTTCGTTTTATGTTGACATAGTCTCTTTTTCAGGGAGAAAAACTGAGCCTCTTCTGAAGTTATAAAACCATCCCTTCCATAAAAACTTTTAATACCCCCTGGACATAACTTACAACCCTTACACTAATTTTTGGGGTCTGTTTCAACCCCAAAAGCCTTGTTATATGATATTTAGAGTATTTTGAATAGAATGGCTATCCGAAAATTTCTATTAGACGCATTTCAGGACAATATGACGTGTGTGTAGGGGGGGGGGGGGGAGGGTAGCTGCTCTCTGATCCCTTTGACTCTTAAAAATAGCACCAGAGCGTCTGATTACCAATCCATTGAGCCCCCTTTGAAGTTTATGTGACCACACTTTCTATAAACACCCTATATGTCCCAGCGCAAAACTTACAACCCTTGCCCTGAGGGGTGGGGGGATTTTTTATCTTCACAGACATAGTTTTCAGACTTTTCTGACAGGTTTAACAAAATGGCTATATCATAGTTTTGATTAGAAGTGCTTGGGGAAGTGATAGGCGTGGAGGGAGACATTTGCCCTCTGATTACTTTCGACTAATAAAAAGGCAATAGTCCTCTCAATTTCCAATCGAATGATCCTTTTTTGAAACTTCTACGACAAAAATTTCCACAAAAACGTTATTTGCTACAAGGGCGTTACTTACGACCCTTGTCCTGAGGGCTATGGGGAAAGGGTTGTCATCCTCAAAGACCTAATTTCCAGACCTTTCTACAATGTTGAACAAAATGGCCATATCAAAATGTTGATTGGAAATGTTTGGGGAAATGATGGGCGTGGGGGGGGGGGGGGTCGATTCTTGCTCTGATTAATTTAGACTCTCAAAAAGGGCAATTTTGATTGGATGTGTTTGGAGAAATGGTGGGCGTGATAGGGGTGTTAGTTGCCCTCCAACCACTTTTGACTATTAAATAGGGTATCAGCGCTTTCAATTTCCAAACGAATAAGCCCTTTTTGAAGTTTCTACGACAACGCTTTCCATAAAACCTTATATACCCTCAGGGCATAAGTAGAAAGGGAGGTCCGAATCCCAGACGACACCCCTGCTGCCACCTACAACTTTTTTACATAATTTATTCAAGGATTATTGATCGAGTCTAATGGGGTCAACGACCTCTTTTTCCAAGGTCGATTTATTTGTTGTTTCTAGGTGTAATAACTCCGGGACGAAGGTTGCACATGCGCATTGAATTCTAACGGGAACAATGTTATTGATCTAGGACTCGAGGGGGAAGTGGATTTCCGAGAAATTGATTACGTAATCGATTGGGAATTTTATTGATCCGATAACGAGAAACAAGATCACGTGTCTCCTTCTCAGCCAATCAGAGACTCGCTTACATATTAGCGGCGGAGGTTTGCGGAGAAAATGAGGAAAGGATTTTGCTATAGTTTTTTATTAGTCTGTGAATAGAATTCAAAGGAGTAAGAACAGTTTGACTTTACTCATTTGGATATATATTTGTGTGTTGATGAGTGGAATGTTTACCCTATTAGAAGTTGATAGTGGAGTTGATGGTAATAATACAAGAGCACCAAACATTGCGGTGGAAATCACGAGAGGATCACGACTTTGTCTGGAATGGGATGAAGTATATGCAAGATATGTGATATCCCTTAGCAAATTTAAAATGGAGGATCAATTATGTTTCGCTGCAAAAGTTGATATAGCGCATGTGATTAGACTTCAATGTGCTTTAAGTGCATTGGTGAAACATATCGAAGACAATAAACTGTATCGCTAATTGTACATGCTTAGTATTATTGTTGTTGTAATTATTCAATAAAATTGTTTCGAAATCGAACATGTTCCCTTTCTTTTCTTGTTAGTTTAGGTTAGGGGCTAACGAATCAGGGTCAGTCTAGAGTCAGCAGTCAGAGTGAAAGGATTGAAAAATGAATAAATTTGAGAAAGAGAGAATTAGATCAAATCTAATGTTTATGGAAAAACATTTGATTTTGGATGATGATTTTCTCGAGTTATCTCTTCAACGAAGGATATTCTCTCGTCAGGGAACACTTGACAATATAATGAGGACTGATTCTCCCCCATTGGACTATTGTGTGAAACTTTTAAAATGTGATTAAAATGCTTATAGTCAATTTATTGATATATTAATTGGAACAAAGCAGGATCATATCGTGGATATACTTTTGAAAACATTGCCAATGGATTCAATGTAGATGGCTCCACCATTTGAAAAAGGTAACGTCACAGAGCTACTCCTCTCACCATTCCTCCACCTTGAATTTATCGAGCGAGGACGATCAGTTTCGTTTTAGCTGTGAGAGAGTCAATTGATATTGGAAAACCAAAAAAAAAAATGTTCTATACATGTCCATTGTGCATGTACACTCTTGGCAGTTGGACTCAATGTGAGAATTGTACAATTATCGATGACTATAGTGAAAAGTATAAATTATGTAATCCTTGTAAATTACATAGAGGCTATGCAGTACAAATTAAAGGATTAATTCATGTCTTGAGGAGATTTGTGACTCTCACCCTAGAGGGCACCTGTGCTCCCATTGTCACTATGATAAATGTGATCAGTGGGAGAATACTTACCCCGCTATGATTGGAAAGAATCCCAAACGTGATTTTAGTTTATTTCTACGAGATTGGTATCGTCATGGATTTAAATTATTCTGGGAAGAGGAATCTGGTCTACGATTCAACTGTTGGGGTAACAAGACAATTTGGTTTCTACGTCATCGTTGTGACGACACTGCCTACTATGACTATAAACCAAGTGATATTTATTTGGCAGTTACTGAATGTGATTCACCATTTGAAAACACTGTAAATGATATTGCTTCAAATAGACAGATTGAAACTCGTGAATTTCATAATATGAATGCAAATAGTATCATTGACTATACAAAGAGATATGACAAGAGTGAAGTTACATTGTACTGTAGAAAATGTGACCCTGACTTTGCAGTCAATCAAGATCAATATACAGTGAATCCAAATGATTTACCAACATTAGTGGTTCACGACAGTTGCCTATACATCGAAGAAGAAGAAGAAATCTAAAGTGAAGATTTAAAGACATTGTTGTATATATATATATATATATATATGCATTTTATTAATAAACAAATTCACAAACATTTTTTAAGCACTTTACTCTTAGGGCACTGAAATCAATACTGTATAGGTCTGAGAGGAGATTTTCCACTAGAAAGTCATTCAGACGTGGATTGTCACTATAAATGTGGAGAAACTGCTTGTAAGTATAGCCGCGACATCGGAACACAAAATATAGTAGTTCATGGAAGCCACAGCTTTTCGTGGTTAGATCCTGCACCCTCTTCCGATTTTGAATAATAGTTTTCCCACTGCTCTCAATATAGTTGCTGATGTGGGGTGTGTAGAATGTATAGGGTAGACCAGGAGGATCGAAAAATTCAATTGTCTTCATTGTTTGAAAGATGCGCAGCCAATGACCCGTCAGCACAGTCGACGGACTGCTATTAAAAATAATCAAGGTATTGTTGACACCTTGAATTTTTACGAGAAAGTCCGAGGGTAGACAATAGGATTTGTACTGGGACATGTAGGGGTCCATATCAAAGACATTGATTATTTGACTGGTGTTCATGGCGCCAAGTCTAGTAGAACACTGCCTTCGGGAGTGATTTCCCAATAGGTTTCATATTGATTTAGTGAGATTAGTGCAATACTCTCAGCCGATGGGTCGGCAAATGTACACTCTAAACGCACACTCCCCGTACGTACTATACTCATATCCTGTGTGCCAGACAAATCCAGAACAATGATACCATGTGTTTTAGCAAACATATCTTCGGTTATACCATTTTCAAATAGTTGCGAATCATGATCTAGGGTTTGCATGGTCAACTCATACAATGTTCTATAGGATTTATCAAAAGATAGATCGTAGAGTGGGATACCGTTTACTTTGCACACAAGAGATGAAAGTCCAGACATCTCGAATTTATGTGGGCATCCAGTCCATGATCCTATTGCACTGGCGTTTTTTACAAATGCCAAAGCGAGTTTTGACGGAATTACACCATTGATAAAGGATGAATCGGTGAAGGTGCGTGAGCCCATTGCAATATGACGTTGATTGGTGATTGTATGAGGAACAAGTAGTTTAATATTATTTCCATTGGCTCTCAGTTTTTCCACTGCCAAAGCAACAGAACTCTTGACCTGTTGTTTGCGTACATGAAGTATTGCCGAGGTGAGGGAGAGACTTACATCAGGATTGGCAGCAAGTTCTTTTCTCAATATGAAATTGGATGGTGCAAGCGTCAGTTTTATATCCACTTTAACATTGGG
Source organism: Artemia sp. Kazakhstan ARC1039 (assembly GCA_029168905.1). Lineage (NCBI taxonomy): Eukaryota > Metazoa > Arthropoda > Branchiopoda > Anostraca > Artemiidae > Artemia > Artemia sp. Kazakhstan ARC1039. Next base: position 4,166 of record JAQQPU010000129.1, on the reverse strand, counting down.
CGGCAGCCATTGGGGTATATTAAATATTTCATGATATATTTTTCCAACTAGATGTAATTCACTAGTTGTAGCAGTTTTAACTGCATCTGTACTATCAGTATTAGTAATATATTCATATCCATTGGAGGTGCCTCTCAATTCCTTGTATGACTTGGGTGTCATCAGCATGAATTGCATATAGCTTGTATAATTTGAGAGATTGTTGCTTGTGCTCACCAGCGTGCCATTGATGTAGACACTAATTTGACGAAATAAATTATGTAATATACAATTTTCATAGGATATTCCATCGGCCCGAATTGGCATTGTATTATCGGATTTCCAGACTTTCATTTGTAAATCTATAAATGTTGAAGACATATCCATAAAGTAGTCTTCATTGGAATAAATTTGAAAGTGGATATTATCGGAGAGGGGTTGTTGAGGATAAAATTGTTCATAGTATCCATGCTTGACACTCACATCAACATTTTCAGCATTGAATAGATTCAATGAGGCGGTGATTGAAGGTTGAGAATCCTTATGCGGTAGGTAGGACATCTTAAGATAAGAAATCTAGTTTCGATCTAATAATTTTCTTCCTGTGGCTTCTTCTTCTGTTTACACTACGTGTCGGCTTTTTCCTTCTTTTCTTTGACAAGAGGGGTGATGTCTTTCGTTTCCGACCTGAGTGGAGACTGATGAGTGATGCATTGTTTATCGACCTTTTTAAGCCTTTACCATTTTGTTTTAATCTCTCGCCAAGGGTTCGCGCACTGGCCCTAAGATTTTCCGTAGCACTTTTTTTAAAATCCTTGCCAGAGCCCCAATCGTATTGTGTAGAGGATGCAAAATCTGTCGCAGCCGGTACAAGATATATTCTAGCCAGTGGTAGTGAAGAACGAAACAGCTTAGCAAAGCAACTGCCAAGACCGTAGCCAGACATTGACGAGCGACCTTTGTAATAGTCCATTCCATTGCCCTGTTGTCTTGGACCAAGAGTATTAACATAGCAGTCAATATCAGGACAAGTGAATACCACTTTTTTATTAGACATCTTGTTGTTGAACGATGGGACGAAAATGGCATGTAATCACAGCCAAACCTTTTGAAATTGCTATGGGATCACCCAATTCAGTTCTTAGTGTTAACTGACAGAGTTCCAAATAGGAAGTGTTTACGGGAATATATTGAAGATGCTTTATATTGTAGTGGTGAATATGCTCTTGATTGATTTTCGTTCGAGAACTCGTAGGAGGGGAACATTTGAATTACCAACCCGAGATGTTTCCACAAATGAAGCGTGGAGAAATATACAAGTGTCCGTGGAGAAGGCAGGCGGGTAGTCAGCAAAAATGAAATTAGTGTTTCCGGCACTTTTACCATTGATTATATTGAGCTTAAAGCCAAGAACATCCTTTAGGTTATCATTGAGAATAACCTTCTCGGTGGCAATAGGTGAACTAATGTAGATCTTGCCCTCCTCCTTTGAATAGTTGAAATGAAAAGCTCCTTTTTTCCGAGCGTAAATTCTTTTATTAATAGAACGACATAAATCATTCATACAGGTGAGTTCCTCGTAGGGTAATTCAATATATGGATAATCCATCCAATTGATTTTTTGAATTTGTTCTTGATCACTTGAGGATGGTAGTGGCCAATCATAGGGTCTAATTTTTATTTCAAATTTACGATCCTTTCTCAGGATGTCGTAGGTATTTTTGAGAATACAGTCGACAAGAGCCACTTCATACTTTCCATTGTCGTCGAATTTGATGGTGGGGGAGAATTTCGTCCAAAAATCACTTGTTCTATTCAAGTCATTGTAGAGAGGATCAGAAACATTGGACATGAAATTCACATAGAAATCATTGGGTATTGGTAATGTCTTCAGCACTGACCCAAGAATAAAAATCTGAGTTGTATCCTAGCCAACGAACAAGCAACTGTCTCTTGCCCCTACGAGTACGACTCTTTAATATCTTTTCAATTTGATAAATTTCACTAGTGTTTCTAACTTTTTGCAGTTCATATTCATAAAAACCACCGAGAATCTCATCATCTTTGGTGTCTCGCAGTCGATATGTCGTGGGTTCGGTTTCCAGGATTTTGGACACTTTAAAAAGTTCGGTGCTCCATAAATAATTCCCCTTTTCAAAAATATTGGTGGTTCTATTAATTCGAACAGTATCACCAACATTGAATTTCTTCTTCACATTTTTTTTTCTTTTTCACCATTGGAATATTGCTTTAGAAAAGCATCAAATGTGTTTTCACTGCAGTGAACATCCCGAGGGCTTGAGTTGGACAGAGATCGATGAGGTCGATGGTTATATATCTGCATGATTTTATCTAAATCATGAATAAAAGCCGGTGTATTTTTCAGTGTACAATATTTTGAAATTAATAGACGAATCGTTCTTATTAATCGTTCAGCTAATGCAGCCTTTATCGGACTGTGACTATGATAAAGTGTTGTATTATATTTCAATAGAACCTTTTGCACATGGGGATTAACAAATTCACTGCCACGATCTGATTGAATTTTTCTATATGAATCCTGTTCAAGAATACTTTCAATGGCCCGAGCAACTTCAACACCTCTCTTTGATCGTAATAGAATGGCATAGGCATAGCGACTAAAGACACTGACTGCCACCGGAATATATTTGTAGGGTGCATTGTGACGACGTTGAATTGCGTCTAAAGTGAAAAGATCCGTTTGCATTATATGCAGAGGGAAAAAGGCTTTAGTTTGTCGATATTGTTTGCTGCGAAGCCTGTGATTCCGATGCAGTGTGTAACTCGGTTCATTCTCTAGATACTCTTTTGCTTTTTTAAATGTGGTGCCGCAGACAACTTTAGAAAGGGTTTTGGGAGAACTTAAACTTCCCGCTTCACCAATATTTTCATAGACACCTTTCAGAGCTTCATCCATTTTGAACGCAAACACGTAGTGTAATGTCCACTCCCCTTTTGCACACTGGAGGGTGAATCAATTCGTCTTCGCTTTTGACTAGCAGCCACAGGTGTTGTAAAATCATTGCTGCTGTTGCTAGTATTTTCAAATATTGAATCTTCTTCTTCTTTTTTAAATGGTGGTGTTGGTGTTGGTGTTGTTGGAGGACTATATTCTCTTAGTTTCTTTAGAATTTGCTTATTGCCAATAAGACTTTTGGGGAAGTTTGATACACTTAGAAAGGTGTATAGATTATTGTCAAAGGATAAAAGTCCTTTACGATTCGTCACCATATCACAAATTAAATCAACTAGATTATAACTTTTTCCCTGAATTATAATTCGTTTCCCTGTGCTGTCGACTTGAATTTGATGTTCATCACCAGTTTCCAACATGAGATATGATAATA
>JAQQPU010000128.1:119067-135877 GCA_029168905.1 Artemia sp. Kazakhstan ARC1039 | reverse complement strand
CCCCCCCCCACCAGAAAAAAATTCTTCCTGAAAATGTCTGTATACTTCCCAATAACCAATACAATATGTAAGCAATGGGCAAAGTTCATAACTTGCAGCCCTTCCCCTGGGAACTGTGGGGGATTAAGTCATCGTAAAAGAAATATTTATTAGATTTTCGACTATGCTAAACACAATGGCTATCTCAAAATTTTAATTGGGTGACTTTGAGAAAAAAATGAGCGTGGGAGGGGGCCTAGTTGCCCTCCATTTTTTTTGGTCACTGAAAAAGGGCACTAGAACTTTTAATTTCCGTTCCAATTAGCCCTCTTACGATATTCTAGGACCACTGGGTCAATACGATTACCCCTGGGGAAAAGAAAAGAAAAACAAATAAACACGCACCCGTGATCTTTCTTCTGGCAAAAAATGCAAAATTCCACATTTTTGTAGATAGGAGCTTGAAACCTCTGCAGTAGGGTTATCTGATACGCTGAATATGATGGTGTGAATTTCATTAAGGTTCTATAACTTTTAGGGGGTCTTTCCCCCTTTTTTCGAAAATCAGCCAAATTTTCTCAGGCGCGTAACTTTTGATGGGTAAGATTTAACTTAATGAAACTTATATTTTTGAAATCAGAATTAAAATCTGATTCTTTTGATGCATCTATTGGTACCAAAATTCCGTTGTTTAGAGTTTCGGTTACCATTGACCCGGGCCGCTCCTTACTTACAGTTCGTTACCACGAACTGTTTACCATTTTCTCCGTCTTACTTTCTGCCAAAGTGAAAGTCTGAAAAAAGATGTACCACCAGTTAAAAAGGTCGATGTCGACGCATACTGGAATGTTCGTTAGAGGGGGAGTATAAAACCCTTTAGTGGATGGAACATGAAACGTAGGTGCTACATACTCATCAAATGCGCTGAATATTAGGTGGGGTAAGCCAGTCAATATTTGGCAGGGTGCGGAGGATTGAAAAAGGCTATTCTCTGATTTGTATGCTTTGTGCATTTGTTCTTCTTAGAGAGTGAATGCATGGTGTAACCCCCTTGCAGGAGCCTAAGACTTTTTTAAGGGGGAGGGGGTTTAAAAGAACACCTTGACGTTGAATGGAAAACATGTTTCTCAAACATGTCTTAAAATATTCATATCTTAAAAGTGGATCACGCTGGTCTGCCAAAATTTGTGTGAATTAACAGATTACAAGTAATATGCTATCTTTACTAGCAGGCACGTACGTAGAGTGGTGGTCTTAAAATCTATTCCTCCCCTGGAATTTCAGTGGTTTTACGATTTAACAAGTGTCCGTACAAATTTATATGATTTTATTCAAATTCTGCCCCCACCGCTGAATAATACCAGCCTCCAAATATATTTTTGCGTAGCCTACATGCCTATTCGTTAAAGCCGTTCATTTTGCTTATCTAAAGTTAGGCCTCCTCTTTAGAGTTATGTTTTTTTCATTATTCAAAATGCAGCCTTTCTCTTCTCACACGAGTGACCGTTTCTAAAGGGGTGGCCAATACCACTTCTGTCATATCTCATCAGTATAATTATACGAAGCACTGTATATATTTAGAAATTTATCTACATATAATTTTATTTGTATTATAAATTGATCTACAGTGATACGAAAGTAGACATCAAAGGTGTACTCCTCTTTCTTAGTAGATGAAAACCTATCGAAAACCACCAAATTAGACCTAATAAGTTTTTTACCCCCGGAAAATACCTCTTGCAGAAAACACCTCCCCCCGTGGAAATTACCCCCCGCGGAATATACCCCGGAAGATACTACCGGAAAAATACCCCCCCCGTGGAAAATACCCCCCGTGGAAAATACGGTTTTCCAAATCTGATAATTTTATTTGTTTTGTTTTTTATTTTCAGTAGGGGGGGGGGAATTTTGATACTTGTGTATTATACACCACTCACTCAAGTTTACGCTGTGTAAGACTCGAGAACAAACTGGTTCCCTTGTTAATTTCTTTCAGCTTAGCGTGAGAAAAGACAAAGACATGTGATAGAATAGATGGGAAATATATAATTTGAGCTATATATTTGCACATAAGGGGGGGGTAAAGCATTTGGACAGTTTGAAGTCAGAAAACAATACTTACTTCATAATATGCAGAATAATTGTACCTAACACATTTTGCATGCAGACCCGCTATACTTTATCTCCACCCCAACCCTTAATGTGCAAATATATAGCCCAAATTTGTTTCTAAAGTAACGAAGCAACTAACGAAGAAACTAACGAAGAAACCGGTTTGTTCTCGAGTTTTACACATCGTGAACTTGAGTGAGTGGCGTATAATACACAAGTACCGAAATTTTTCATAGAGAGAGAGAGAGCCAGATTTCCTGGTATTATTTAAAAACGATCAGAAATTAAACTAAAAAAAACAATTTTTTCGCCTGAAAGTAAGGAGCAACATCAAAGCTTAAAACAAAGAGAAATTATTAAGTATATGAAAGGAGTTTGCCCCTTCCACAAGACCTTGCTCTTAACGCTAAAGTTTTGACTTTTTGTCCTAATTCTTTAAGAACGATTCCTGAAACACAATGGCCATTTAATTAGAACAATAAGCTTTGTTTTTCAAATTCTATAAGAAAAAACATTAGCGTAAAGAGCGAGGTCATGAGAAGGAGGCAACCTTTTTCATATACGTAATAATTTCTGTTCGTTATAAGGTTTGTTGTTGCTCCTTACTTTCAGTTGAAAACTTGTTGTTTTTTTTTATTTAATTACTTACAGATAAGGGTTTGTTAATGGAAAACATACGGAAGAAGTTTTTTAAGGAAAAGTAAAGAGCCTCATTAAACCAAAAATGAGCAGAAAACAAAGTCAAATAATATTCAAAGTAAAAACTATTAAATTTAATAAAAAAAAAGATATGAATTTTTTTTCTGTGAAAAATACTGTGTCAATAAACAATGAACAGAAATTAATTTAAAGAAATTCCACAAAATAAGTTTGTCAAATAATAGAAAGAGCCTCATTAAGCTAAAAATGAGTAGAAATAAATTCAAATAATTTTCCAAGCGTAAAACTGCCACAAATCACCATCGATAAATGAATTAAACACAAAACAAACAGAAATTACAATAAATAACTGATTCAAACTCAAAACGAGCAAAAATTAACATGAAAGTTCTATAAAAAAAACTTTACCGTTAAGAGCGAGGTCTTGAGGAGGAGGCAACCCCTTTCATATAGGTAATAATTTCTATTCGTTTTAATTTTGATGTTGTTCCTTACTTGCAGTTGAAAAAACTTGTTTTTTTTTATAAAATTTCTGATTTTTTTTAAATAATACCGGGAAATCCGGCTCACTCTCTGTGAAAAAATCCGGGTACTTGTGTATTATACGCCACTCACTCAAGTTTACGATGTGCAAAACACGAGAACAAACCGATTCCATCGTTAGTTTCTTTGTTAATTTGGAAAGAAATTTGGGTTACATATTTGCACATTAGGGGGGGGGGGGTATTTCATGGGGGGTATTTTTTGCGGGGGGGGGGGGTATTTTCTGCGGGGGTTATTTTCCGGGGGGTTTTTTTCCCCGGGGGGGGGGGGTAAACACCGGCCAGCTATTCACCTATATTGGGTGTGGTGGCCTGGGATTTGGTGAGGGATCACATTTTCTTCGACCCTGCGGAGGTTTTCTTTTGAATGCTAAGAGGTAGATTCCCTAGTAACTAGGCGCCTTATGACCCGGTCTTTGTACCAAAATGCTGAAAAATGGAAAAAAGGCAATCCATATAAAAAATAAAGAAAATTTCGGGGAAAATTATATATGTTATTTTCATTTTCTTTTATGTCAGTAGCTAAACGTATAGAAAAATGGGGGCGGGGAGGAGGGAGAAAACATTTCTTATTCCAAAAGTACACAGAACAATAGCCTTTTTTTTTGTATCTTTGCTTATAAGAGAGGAAAACATTCACAGGGCTTGAGTTCTTCCTACGACAGGAGAGTAGGATATACGCCTTTCTGGCAAAAGGATTGCTGCAATACACATCTTCGCACAGTTTCTACTACGCATGTCTCTCGTCATTTATTTCAATCCCTCTTAGAAAAAAATATAATGTGATCTTACCTAAAAACAAACAAACTGAAAACTAATCACTTTCTCTAAAGAAAGAAAATCTCTGTTATTTACTACACGTTTAAGCTGAGCTTATCTCTAGGAAAAAGGAAAGTACCAAAAGAAAGGCGGTGAGTGGTAACTAGGATGAACTTAAAAAGCGAAAAAAGGATTATACACACAGAGTAGTGCTTACAGGATTAAGGGTTTTGAAAAATAAAGTGAAAATATAAGGATTATAGGCATTTTTCCACGAACCCGTTTGCTGCAAATAAACATGTATACCAGAATTGATTTAGGGGAGGGGTTTGGGGGCTATAGCTTCAAAAATAATATCAGAAATATTGGAGAAAATCACAAAAACATTAAGAGAAATAGGTGCATACACAGGATTTATATCAGTGGGGGAGGTGAAAATTCAAAATGACAAAAATCGACAAATCTCATGAAAAATGAAAAAAATTACGTGAAATGTAACAAAAATTTTTAGATTTTCAAAAAAAAAGAGTTGGAAACCGATTTCTCTGCTTAAGTACTTAAAGTGAAACATTCATGTTTTAAATGAAACCAGTTTGCTCACTTGGTTAGAAATAAACGATAGCATAAATTATTCTCAAATTGAGGTTCAATTCATAAGCCGGTTCAATTTCGAAACTAGTTCGGTTCAAAAATTGGTTCAAATTCAAAACAGACCAAATGTCTCTGCAGCTGCTATCTTTCAACCCTCTAAATCTGAAGCTGATAAGCATATGCAGGAACGTGTACCAGGAGGAGAACTTAGGGCCCAGGTCCCCCGATAAATTTAAAGTTTTTCTTAATTTATGGATACTTTTCATCAAAATTGTCAAATAAAATTATTTTTTTTTCATTCCCCCCCCCGATACTTACGTGTTATAGCGACCACAACGAGAAAGTGAAGTTAGGCTAATCCTTATGAAATATACCAAAATATGATGAAAATATATTAAATATTTAATTAAAAAAAATATACCTGCACAGTACTTTATCTCACAGAGACTAAACCGGTTTTACTCAGATCAGGAACAATAGTGTGGTCACTGTACCCCTCCCCCTCCCTGAAAAAAATTCTTCGTATGTGCCTGGGCGTATGACCTTGTTCTAAAAATTAGTCAGAAAACGATAAGGATTCTTTTAGTGGATTTTATCCCCTCTCCACAATTGCAAATGTATATTTACTGCATAGAAGAAGCCATGATTGTAATACAAAATATATTAATATTTGAATTTCAGATGCCATTTTCGTCTAAATTTCAAATGCCAAGTAAGGCGGAAACGCCTGATCCTATTGCAAGTATAACCATGTGCATATGTACCTTCTTTTCTAGGGGGTACAACTTATTCTGCGATGAAGGGTGGGGGAAGCGACCCCTCAAATAAGTGATCACCAAAATCCTAAATCATCAATAAGGTTCAGCATTAATATTCTTGGATTAGAGCTAAATCTTTCCAAGTCATTATGGTTAATTGCCATGGGCGTAGGCAGCATATTGTCTAGGGGTGGGGGCAGTCGATAGTGTGATGGAGGGCCTTTTATCAACTGCTTTTCCAACCATCTGCTTTTTCAGCCATATCTAATGTAAATTTGAAGGTCTAGGGGGGGGGGCGGCTGCCCCACCTGCCCCCCCCCTCCCTACGCCCATGTTAATTGCTTGTTGTTTGACTTTTATTCTGTCATTCCAGCAATTTATTTCCAGCTTTTTCAACCATCTACCTTTTATCAACTGCTTTTTTAGCCAATCTACCTTTTTTCAACTGCCTTTCAACCATCTGCTTTTTCAGCCATATCTATTGTAAATTTAGAGTTCTAGGGGGGAAACTGCCCCTCCCTTTTTACCTCCCCCCCCCGTACGCTCATGAGTATAACTATAGGTGAGTAATGTAAATAGTAGACTACCAAACATTATGTTATTTCTTATATACCAAAGAGGTCACTTTGCAATTTTTAACTATTAATAAAGTGCAGTTTGTAAGATTATTAATTAAAAAAACTTTCCGAAAAATAAGTTTTTCAAAGAAAAGTAAAGGTCATTTTAAGCTTAAGCTCAGCAGATGCAAATACCTTTTAAAATTCAAACTCATAACGACCAGAAATTACTATTAAAGAATGAATAAAACCCACAACAAACAGAAACTAAATAAACAATCATAGCAAAAAAATACAACAAGTAATAATATAAATGAATAAATAGATCTTAAAGCGGGTCATGCTTAGATTGAATATGAAAATCAAGCTTAAGACGAAAAAAATATTTTCCTACTGAAGAACAAATGAAACTTAAAACGAACAGAAATTAAATAAACAATCAATATAAACAAAGATACAATAGATATTAATGTAAATTAATAAATAAATATTAAAACAAGTGAAACTTAAATTGAACATGCAAATCAAGCTTGAAACGAACAAAAATCACCACAAACAAGAGTTTGGGTATGACCTCCTTCTCTCACTGTAAAAGTCTAAAACTTACTGTGTCATTGGCGCTTTACTGAAAACCAATTTTATGACAAATATTTACTTTTGTACTTAATATTGAGAATAAAAATTAAAATTATAGTAACATTTTGAACTGATGAGCTTTCAGCAATTAATATCATTATACATCAAATATTCAGTTTAATTTATTAGTTCTTTTTAAAGTTGTTAAAGACGAATATAGTTTCACTACAAACAAGTGTTGGATACTGCCTCCTTTCCTAACTGTAAATAAAAACCAAAGCCTACTGCGCCATTGGCTCTTAACTGAAAACGGATTATATTACAAATATTTTCTTTTCCAGTTCTTACAGCATTGAAAATAAAAATACAATTACAGTGACATAAATTCTTGAACTGATGCATCTTTCAACAATTAATATCATTGTACATCAAATATCCAATTTGATGTTGTTTATACTTTCCAAGACAGTTCAAGACGCATATAGTTTTCAGTAAAGCGCCAATGACGCAGTAAGTGTTAGACTTTCACAGAGAGAAAAGAAGGTCACACCCAAACTCTTGTTTGTGGTGATTTTTGTTCGTTTCAAGCTTTATTTGCATATTCAGTTTAAGGTTCACTCTTTTTAAGATTTATTTAATAATTTAAATTAATATCTATTGTATGTTTGTTTGCATTGATTGTTTATTTAATTTCTGTTCGTTTTAAGTTTCATTTGTGCTTCAATAGGAAAATATTTTTTTTGTCTTAAGCTTGATTTTCATATTCAATCCAAGTATTACTCGCTTTAAGATCTATTTATTCATTTATGTTTACTTGTTGCCTGTTTTTGCCATGATTGTTTATTTAATTTCTGTTCGTTCTGGGTTTCATTTATTCTTTAATAGTAATTTCTGTTCGTTTTGAGTTTTAATTTTAAAAGGTATTTGTATCTGCTGAGCTTAAGTTTAAAATGGCCTTTACTTTTCTTTGAAAAACTTATTTTTCGGAATTTTTTTTTTAATATTTTTTTTTCGTTTTTGATTGCAAAAAAATTCATGCTTTTATTAATTCCTTATTAAAAAATCAAACTTTAAAAAAAAATTCAAATATTCATCAAAGTATCAAAACTGATATCAAAGTAACAATATAAAAATGAAAAAATGGGTTTGTGTCAACCTCGGAGTTCTTATTATCTGATGTTTGAACTATTTGTAACAAAATCGCTATCTCAAAATTTTTATCGGATAGGCTTGGAGAAAAAGGGCCTGGGGGGACTAGATTAAGCTTTGGTCTCTTTTGACTCGTTAAAAGTAAATTAGAACTTTCTATTTTCAATCAAATGATCCCTCTCTGAAGTTTATACGAGTATCCCTTCTATAAGAACCATAAATATCCCAGAGTATAACTTACAACGCATGTGCCTGGACCCTGGTGGGTTGTGTTGACCTTCGGGTTTTAATATCTGATGGTTGAACTATCTTTAACAAAATGGTCACCTGAAATTTTTATCGGATAGGCTTATCCATCCGATACACCCAAAGGCATGGAGGGCAGGAGGGGCTAGTTGCCCTCCGATATTTTTCACTCTGAGAAAATGAACTACAACTTTTAATTTCCATTCAAATGAACCCTCTCTGAAGTTTATACGAGTATACTTTCCATAAGAACCATATATGCCCCCAGAGCAATACTTACAACGTCTTCCTCGGGTCTTGGGGGGGGGGGTGTCAACACAGGAGTTTTTCTTATCTGGCCTTTGAACTATTTTTAACGAAATGACCATACTTAAAGGAGTTTTTCTTATATGATCTTTGAACTGTTTTTAACAAAATGGCTACCTCAAATTTTTATCAGATGTATTTGGGGAAAAAGGGCTTGGGGGAAGCAGTTGCCCTCTGATCACTTTTGACTCTTAAAAAGGGCACTAGAACTCTCGATTTACAATCGAACGAGCCCCCTTTGAAGCTTATACGACGACCCCTTCTATATGAAGTGCCTCTCGGAAAAAATAAATGGAGCGTGGGGGCAGGCTAGCTGCCCTCCAATCACTTTTGACTCTTAAAAAGTGAATTACTACTTTCAATTTCCAATCAAATGAGCCCTCTAGGAAGTTTATACGAGCATCCCTTCCATAACAACCATATATGCCCCCAGGGCATAACTTACAGCGCCTAACCCCCCAAGCCTTGGCGGGCTGTGTCGACACCGGAGTTTTTGTTATCAGAACTTTGAATTATTTTTAACAAAATATCTATCTCAAAATTTTTATCTGATGCATTTAGAGTGTGGAGGAGGGGGGTAGTTGCCCTCCAATCTCATTTGACTCTTAAACAGTGAACAAGAACTTTCTATTTCCAATCAAATGAGCCCTCTCCGAAGTTTATACAAGCATCCCTTCCATAAGAACTATATATGCCCCTAGAGCATTACTCATAACGCCTGCCTCCGGGCCCTGGCGAGTTCCATCGACACAGGAATTTTTCTTATCTGACCTTTGAACCATTTTTAATGAAATGGCTATTAAAAAAAAATTATCGGATGGGCTTGGGGAAAAAAGGGTGTTTGGAGGGGGGGGGCTAGTTGCCCTCAGATATCTTTTGACTCTTAAAAAATTAACTAGAAATTTCAATTTCCAATTAAATGAGCCCAATCTGAAGTTTACACGACCATCCCTTTCATAAGAGCAATATACGCCCCCAGGAGAACACTTACAACGCCTACTTTCAACGAAACTTTCAATTTCCAATCAAATGAGCCCTCTATGAAGTTTATACGAGCATCTCTTCATAAGAACCATACATGCCCTGAGGGCATAAATTAGAACGCCTTCCCATGTGCCCTGGGGGGTTCTATTGACACCAGATTTGTCTTATCCGACCTTCGAACTATTTTTAACAAAATGTCTATCTCAAAATTTTCACAAGATGAATTTTGAAAAAACGGCGTGGGGGGGGGGGGCTTGCTGCCCTCGGATCTCTTTCGAATATTAAAAATTGAGCTCGAACTCTCAATATCCAATCAAATGAGCACTCTCTGAAGTTTATACGAGCATTCCTTCCATAAGAACCATATATGCCCCCAGGGCATTACTTATAACCCTTGCCCCTGAATGCTGTGGGGGGAGTGTCCTGCTCAAACATATAATTTCCAGAACTTTCAACTACGTTGAACAAAATGGCTATATCAAAATTTTGACTGGATGTGTTTTGGGAAATGGTGGTGCGTGGAAAGGGTGTCAGTTGCCTTAGAATCACTTTCGACTATTAAAAAGGGAACTAGGCATTTAAATTCCCAATCGAATGAGCCCTTTCTGAAGTTTCTACGACAAAATCGTCTAAACAAAACCTTATATGCCCCCAGGGCATAACTTACAACCAATGCCCTGAGGGCTGTGGGGGAGTTGTCATCCTCAAAGACCTAATTTCCAAAACTGAAAACTACGTTTAATAAAATGGCTATCTCAAAATTTTGATTGGATGTGTTTGGGGAAAAGGTGGGCGTCAGAAGGGGTTAGTTGCCCTCCAACCCTTGCCCCGAGGACTGTGGGGGATCTTCCTCCTCAGAAACATATTTTCTACCAAAAAAATCAACTACGCTGAACAAAAAGGCTATCTCGAAATTTTTATTGGATGTGTTTGGGGGAATCATGGGCGTGGGGGGGGACTACTTGCCCTCCAATCACTTTCGACTATTAAAAAGAGCACTAGAACTCTCGATTTCCAGTCAAATGAGCCCCCTTTGAAGTTTCTACGACGACCCCTTCCATATGAAGTGCCTCTGGAAAAAAGAAATAATAATAAATAAATAATAAAACATTGGAGCCCTATGGCCTTTAATATAGGCAACGCTATAGTGTTGCTTCATCTAGTGTGGATTCATCTGTAGCCGTGGCATCATGTAGTGTGGCTTCATCTTGCAATGAGTTGCTAATAGTAGTAACAACGTATTTAAACCTTCGAAGAAGAAATAGTTCTCCAACTTAGTTTCAAAACTTTAATTCTGCTGTTCTCTACCAACCATGTATCGTTAATTTTTTAGTCTATCGGCATGTTTGAGAAAATCATAAGATATTGATTTTTTTTTTCGTTTTGGAAGAGGATAAATAAATAAAGATGCAGAATTTCACCAGCAGGTTTTCCAAAGTCCGCTCTCTTTCCGTCTTCGGCTTTCCGCTTACTGAGGGACGTAGATACTAAGTTTTTTGATAATTAGTATATCTTGTATCTAAATTAGGTTTCGGCTGTGGAAAATTGCTAAATTCTTTTGCTGCCCCCCCCTCCCCTCTGTAGGAACTATATCTTATCTAAAAAAGTATACAGAACGATTGGTTTGATTTAACCAATCGTTAAATCAAAATCGAATTTGCGTGTAGTTGCAAGGTTTTAACAGAGGATTGCCGAATGCTCTCTTACAATTACTCTCTTACAATTACTTAATAGATAAATAATCTCTTACAATACTCTCGTACAATTATAAACATACGAGATACATCCTTTTATTTTGAGATCTATTGTACTTAATATTATCAAATCTATCCAGTCTATCCAAATCTATCCAGTCTATCCAGTCTATCCTTATCAAATCTATCCAGTATGTGTTTCCTCATGATTACACTGGGCCCGAGTACATCATTTTACTAGCATGAAAAAATTGTTAGTAACAATTTCATTACCGACTGTATTTTTGCGAGCTAACGGAAATATGGAGACTTTTGGGCCACCAGACGATTGGGGCAATCCAGCAATGAATCTTCTTCGTGAAGTGCCTCCATTTTTTGTTTCGAATAGTTGGTCAGATTGGGCTGTGGACAATTCAGTTACGTGCCTAGGAAAACTTAAATTACCGAGGACATTAAAATAAAAGCATTTTCCGCCCCCCCCCCCCTGGAATATTTATATTTTAGGTCTATTCATACTTGAAAATAGGGATTTTATAAGATTTTGTTTTGGTTCTTTCAAAATTATAAAATTCTTGGGGCAGTACCACATTTTTTTCAGCGTTGCCACGTCGAATCGTGAAAATAAGTAAAGCTACTTAGCTGAACTAGACAGCGCTTTTCAGTCGTAAAAATTAATTAAAAATTCATTTAAAACAAAAATTTTACTGTTGATTCCCAAAGACACATAAACCTTCAAAGGAAAGCTACACCTTTTTAAGTTGTTTTGTGCCATATCTTTTCAGCTTTTTTTGGCTATTTTCATCCCATTTCTTTTTTTTTAACTTGACACCCGTACTACCAAAACTACTTAACTGCACGTGAAGTTCTTTTTCATTAAACCTTAATTTCTATTTTTTTTTTCTAACTTCTTAAAATATATTTGGTTGTATAAGTTTACGTTTGGCCAATTCAAACAATCATGTTTCATTTTCACTGCTTTTGGGTTTTTTAAAGAAGGGAGGAGTATTTATAGAAAACCTCTTCGTACTCTTCAACAGTTAAAGAAATAAATGAATATAAATGAATAAATGAAACTTAAACACGTGATAGCATGAGAAAAATACATACTTTCTTAGACCACTCTACCTTTCCATTTACAGAATTTAACAAATGAAAATTCAATGAAAACGGGTATGATATTTCAAAGAAAGCAGTGGGCAATAAAAAAGAATAAAAAAACGTTAAATTATAAAGAAACTTCACGTCCTATTTTGACTTCACGTCCGGACGCCTTTATCAACGGAAAAAAAACAACAACAAAAAACAAAAAAAGGATGAGCTAAGCTAAATTAAACAAAACATACAAAGAAAACAATAAACACATATCAAAACTTTTTTGTTTTTGCTTTTTCTTTTTTCCGTTTATAAAAGCAGGCTGTGAAGTCGAACTATTTGGATTTCTTTATTATTTAAAGTTTGTTGCTTTTTTTTGTATCCACTACTTTGTTTAAAATATTATACTCGTTTTGACTATATTTTCATTCTTTAAGTTCTGAAAACAAATGATGCTTTAAAACACTAAGAAATTTGATTATTTGAATTGGCTTGGTAGGAATTTACGCAGCCATATATATTTTCAAAAAATTATATGAATCCAATTTTCATGAAAAGACCTGCATGTGCAGCTACAGGTTTTTGTTGGTACTTCGTAGCGGGTCCCAAACTGAAAAAAAATGGACGAAAAATTAGCAAAAAATAAGCCAAAAACATATGGCATCAAATACCTTCAAAAGGTGTAGCTTTCCTTTTAAGGTGTAAGGTTTAAAGTGTAAGGTATAAAGTGTAATGTTTAAGGTTTTAAGGTGTAGCTTTCCTTTTAACGTATCTTTAGGAATCAATATATTAATAATCTTTGAATTTTAAGAAGAAAAAACGTTTTCAAATTTAACTAGTTACTTTTACTTATCTTATTTCACTGTTTGACAAGGCAACACTGACAAAATATGATTTTACCCTAAAACAACATAATTTTTGAAGCAACGAAAGGGAGTCTTAGAAAATTAGGTTTTCCAAGCAAGATGGCTCTTGGGGGGAGGGACAGAAGCTTAATTTGCTATTGGGAAGGGGGGACAGATGCCCCCCAAACCCCGATTGCCCCCTCCCAAACCAAAACTTAATGTCTTCAAAATTGTTGTCAAAACTAAGATAGGCCTGAATAATTCAAGCACCCACAGAAACAGATCAGTTTTCTTTAGTAGGCTATACTTTGCCTTATGTTACTAAATGGCTCATTTTTCCTTTTTCACTGTCATTTTCAATTAAGTTGGGAAAGTCTGCTCCAACCCCTTCCCCTTATTTTGACAGAATTATACCGCTGGGGGGGGACAATGTTTTATTTTGATGTCCTTGGAACTTTAACGGAAATTGTACTCACGAGCTACAGAACAGCTTTCTCTTAACTACACGGTAATGATTTAGAATTTTATCCAACTTTTTTCAGAAAGTTAATCCATGAAGAGCATTATCACTTCATTCTTTCTTTTTTGACTAACATATCTTGACCAGTAGTCCCATCACCAGCCTAAGAAAAACTGAAAATTGACATAAATTTCTTATCAAAATGGCCAAGCATACATAAAAACCTTTTGTCAAGCTTTAAACGAAACAGTAGGCCGACGCATCTTTTTTTGCAAAAACTGGACAATTTTGCAGCAAAAAAGGCAATTCTCATACCTGTTGCCCTACCCTTAGCGTCTCAATCTCAGAGTTATGAATATTAAAATATAAGATTGAGAGGGTATGACGGATGAGTTATAAAATTTTTTGAGCGGAAAAATTGGGTATCAGTAATTGTCTTCTTGATAAGCGGAAATTTGAGAGTTGCCAATTTGGGTTCAGTAAGACAAAAGGCTCTAAGCTCTGGAACTCGAATTAGAGCTTTGCTCCAATCGACTTATGACTCAAAACCATTTAAAAGCTGACCCTAGCTAGACCATTACTTGACTCGAAGTTGTCATGGAAACCGAGTCAAGTTTTAACTTGAAACCACCCCTTCAAGGGTGTCAATTGGATGGGGAAATTACCCCCTCCACTGATTTTAAACACTATGATTTCTTCTACCTTTGTAAAAAAAAGCCGAAAAATACCCTCCGGACCCTACATTTTTGAGAAATACTTGATCTCACGCCCCAACCCCACGCCGAAATCGATTCGGAAAGTGTCTGATTCTATACAAAGTACCAAATTGATTGTTCTAAAGTCTAATTCCTTCGGAGATTAGACCTATCATTAGTCAGTGATCCAAGGCTCGCTTTCGTTCAAACAAAGGGAGGGGGTGGCTCACATCAGCCGCAGTTGGTTTGAGGGTGGATTCTAGGGTAATCAGGGGCACTGATAACGAATATCGGGGTGCACAAGTTCGCACACGTGTAGAACATGGCCATCTTAGCCTATAAAGTCAAATTTGGCCTATAACGACGTCATGCCACTCTTGATTTTTTTTTACAAGGTAAAATAAATTGAAAACTTAGAAACTTGACATATTCTAAATTCTAAGAACGAGTGCTTTCACGTGGTGTTTTTATTTTTCCCCCACAACCTTTATTTATTTAGTTAACCCCTATTCAATTTTGAAAACAAGGTTTTTAAATGTACTTTTTCATAGTTTTTCCGGTTTTTCTGAAAGTTTTGCCTCCATAAGTAGCCTATATTTTTTTGATGCTTTATTTGAATTTTGCTCGTGATTAAGAGTCAAACTATGTGCCTCTTTTACAAAAAATCTTAATTCTTGAGCAACTATTTATTTTTTTCTAAATAACGTCATAGCTTTCAGAAATTAGCCTACAATGACAATGTTTTTTTAAATTTTTTTAGCTGTTAAAAAAAAATGAAGACGAATCAAACTACACATCATTCGAATTGTCTGAATGTCCTTTACACGTTGTTAACACTCCCGTTGACATATCCTCTGCAACCACTCTACTTACTTGTGTTGATTTGCGCAACAAATCTTTCTTTCCTTTTGAAATAGGAGTTTGTTTTTGGGGCCTATATGACACTAACTTGCAAATATATCCTGAGCTGAGTAGATAGTAATTCCTTCAGGCAAATGATTGACTCAGCTGCAAGTAAAAAAAAAGTGCAATCCGTTGATTGTTTGAATAGGCAAAGAACCTGAATGACAGGTTCCATGATGGACAACTTACTGCAATTAAGTTCAAGCTATCTGATATAAGAGTCACGGTGACTTCGGTCGAAGATGTCAAGCTGGGGCTACTTTAGAACGCAATACATTTTACCGTGGCCGGAATGCTGTTCCACAGAACATCCAAGGATGGATGGACTGTGACTGTTCGTCTTACAGATAGCTTTAAAAAGATCATGTCGTTTAGAAGATACTTTCTGAATACTAACCAGCTGTCTTATTTTTATCAGAACTGCTTCCAGTGTCAACACATCACAAGAGAAGCTTCTTTGTCCATGTACTGAGCTCTCAATATCGCCATCAAGATCTTGATCACACCGACACACAGTGCCAAGATACAACAGAATTATTATCTCCTATAGTAGAATCAAGAATGTCATTTTTTTGGCAGTAAATAAGCCATCATATTCTGTACTGGATCCCTAGTCCTTCAGGAAAGGAACACTCGCTTAATTTACATGGTTTCTGCATTCCCACAACTCAAGGGCATTATTCACCCCGTTATGGCTGACTAATACCGATGGTATGAGTGGTACTGTCGCAAATTCTGTTCATTGTCGGAATTTTACTACAAGTCTAGCGCTTCAAGAACTTCGGAAATCGTTTAACAAAATGACATTTGCAAAATAGTCAAGTTTTTAAGTTTATCGAAGCTGATCGCAATAAATTAATGCGTGTGGAATATACGCCTGTAAAATATCAGCTTAGTATTGTATTTAGAATCGGAAGGCTATTTTGCAAATTGTAGGCTATTTAACTACCAAAAATAATAAGCAAGGTCTCACTATAAAGGTTCCATTAATATTAGCTTAATTTTCACAGCGGCAAATGTTTTACCCCCCCCCCAAAAAAAAACAACATTAGAAAGTAGAAGAGAAAGGGCACAAAAACAAAAACTGGGCTCACCCTTAATGTGTAGACAGCGCGTCGGGCTAGTATTAATTTAAAAAAAAAAAACAAGTTTTCCTGGGTGAAGTAAAGAGCAAAGTTGAAACTTAAAACGAACAAAAATTATTGCTTCATGGTCTATGTTACATATATCGATAAAACTAAAACACAAAATCGGATGATAATTTCCTATGTCAGTGATTATAGAAAACCATCGCTTTACTGAAAATCCAAAAGTCAAGTATAAAAACAAGAATATTGATTTAGGAGTTAAAAGTGAGTACGTTGCCTGGCAGCAATAAACTAATCTATAACGATTTTCATAGTCTTACACCACCTGTGATATCAGTAACTTTCAATTTACAATTAAAATTATCTTAAAAACATAAGCATTTAAAATAAATATTATTTTAATAACCGTAAATTCATTCAACAGCATACAAAAATAGTGAATTTATTTATCAGGTAACATTTTGGTCTTTTCAGCTATAATACCAATAGTGAGTAACATACAACTTTAAATTGTAAGAAATAGGCTTTGGTATTGCTCAAAATGAAGATCAAATAAGCCATAATATGAGCTCTGGAAATTCGGAAAAATTTCTCTCTGTATAACGGAGATTTTCAAGTTACAATACAAATTCTAAAGTTAGTCTATAGTCTTAACCAAGGCCGTATCCAGGGGGGGGGGGGGTTACCCGGTTTGAACCTCCCCCCCCCTGAAATTTTTGACCGAGTCGAAAACAAGTCGAAAATTAGTAAAACCTAGGTAAAAACAGTAAAATTGGTCGAAAACGGAGTCAAAAATTAGTAAACCCCCCCCCCC
>JAQQPU010000128.1:82197-103139 GCA_029168905.1 Artemia sp. Kazakhstan ARC1039 | reverse complement strand
AATAATGGCAACCTGCAAAGGCACGGAATAATGGCAATGCGAAGAGTTCTCCTAAAATACATGACAATACAAGGAATAATGGCAACTGCTGCTACAATGTAGTCAGTGATCCAGGGACCGTTATCATTCAAGGGGTGGCTCATATTCGCCGCAGTTGGTTTGAGGGTGGATTCTAGGGTAATCTAGGTGTACCAACAAAGGCCGGTTAATTAGAATAGATAGCTCTTTCAAAAGTACTAAAAAAAATTCAGCATAAAAAGCGAGGTATTGACAAGGCGGGAACCCCCTCATATACGTAATAATTTCTTCTCGTCTTAAATTTTAATGTTGCTCCTTACTTTCAGTAGAAAAAACTTGTTTTTAATTTAATTTCTGATCATTCTTTGAATAGTGCTGGGAAATCCGGTGCCCCCTTCATAGAAATGTCCCTTCCTTTAAGGAGACATCCTCCGCGGAAAAGATCCTCCCCCGTAACCCCCTCCTCAAACCCCCCACTAGAAACAAATCCCTCCTGAAATCGTCTGAATACTTCCCATCAACCAATGCTATATGTAAACAATGGCGAAGTTCATAACTTGCAGCCCTTCCCCCGGGAACTTTGGGGCATTAAGTTATCCTTAATGATATATTCATTGAATTTTCAACTATGTTGAACAAAATGGCTATCTCAAAAAAATTTTTATTATTATTTATTATTATTTTTATTATAATTTTTCATTAAATATTATTTTTGGATGCTCAGGGGCACATTCATGAGCCAAAATGATGGCAACCCTGAGTAAAATTACATGCATGCATCTCTCAGTCCCTTAATTACCTAGTGAGATTGCATTTGACATTTCTAGGTATTTCACGAAAAGCAGTGCCCACGACAGACTGTAAGTCTTCACAACTTCAATTGTTTCTGCATAAACAGTCTTAGAACAGTCTTGATGTATTTTTGGGTCTTTTTTATTAACCTATATTAATAAACTTCCACCTTAGTCTCGTAAACCTAAGAAAAATGAAAAAAACGGAAAGTTTGTAAACGTGCCTCTTGTACTTGTGTTTGCCATTTTTTTTATTTTTTTTTGTATTTGAACCACCTTCCCTCCAAATTAAGCTCGATTCAGTAGGGATTGGAACTGTATCTGTGTTCGGCAAAAACAAACGGTAAAAAACAACAAATCAGACACAGAAACGATGAAAAAAATACAAATCTTTTTTCTTTTTTTTTAACTAAAAACAGGAACTTTGTTTAGACATAAAAACTGAACTTTAATAACTCTGATCCAAGGCATGCTAAAAAAAGTAACATGTGGTAAAAATAAAAAGATTGGTACAAAAATAAAAGATTGTGGTAAAAAAATTTAAAGCTTTACCTCCACCCCAGAGGTGCCAGTTGGAAGGGTATATAAGGCAGGGGAAGGGGAGATTGGTAGTCACCTCTCCCCGTATTCTCCCCTAGATTTAAAGAATACCTTTTTAGTATTTTCACTGAAGAAAATTCAAAAAAAGCAAAATCCCCTCCCAGACTTTGGAAATTAGATTCTCCCACCCCTTATACATTCTTGACCAGACAACCCTGCCCTACCCTTGTAGTGGGTCCTTATGAGCAATTGATCATTACTTGCAACTTTCAGATAAGTACAAACATAGCCATAAATAAGCAAATGAATTCTAGAACACATTAGAGTTAATGATCCAACGCAATTCTGTGGCGTTACTTTAGTCCCATTTTTTTCAACATGTAACCCATTCGCAAGGATAATGGAAGGGTAGATACAGAAGGGTTTGGGTTGTCCTTTCGGTTGTTTTATAACCAACCTGGATAATTATTATAACTGATGATTCCGAAACTCGGACCTAGCCATTCAGTTCCAAGAAACATACGGTATTGATTTACAAACTCAAAATCATAACGAGTCACTTGCAGCCGGAAATGGTTTAAAGAAAAAAAGATACATTTAATTTTAATTAACTCTTGGAGAGTGTAATTGGTTGACAATCTTATTTATAGCAGACCGTAACTTTTTGAGGATAAATGAAAAATTCAACTTTTCATTATTATTACTCTTTTTTACCATTAGCGACAAGAAAGAAGGTATAGCGAAGGGGTTCTCCACTTTTTAAAATCGTGTATACCAAGCGGCACGCGTACCTGAATTGTGTCATGCTTGGTGAGAAAATTGTGGTACTGAGGATATGTGCCAAGCGTGGCAGAACCAGTAGTATTCGTAGATATAAATTAGGGGGCAAAACCTCATCAACCCCACGAGCAGGCACTTACCCACAGTGGCGGATCCAGGCGGGGTGAGCGCAAAATGGGTTGATCCGACAAACTTGCGTTAGGCGCAAGTTTAATTAACGCAAACTTGCGTTAATTAATTAAGTTACACTACTTTAGACTACGTCAGGGGGTTTGCACCCCCTCCCCCCGCTCCCCCTGGATCCGCCACTGCTACCCAGGATTTTTTAGAGTGGCCCATTAATAAAAAAAATCGATGGGGGCACATAAAAAGTTATTCATTTGATAATTAAAATAAGAACTGCTCAGAAATACCAAAAAAAATATGATTTCGGGTAAGAGGTTTGTGCCCGAAATCCCCATGGTGCGTTTCTACCCTTAGCCGTAATGTCCAAGAGCGTAAAGACAAGAAGGAACATGGGAAAAGCTCTGGTCTGTAGCGGGCACAGTTCATATAATTATCCAGTAAGCTTATCGCAGGTCATTTCTGGTCTTCGTTCTCGGTGCGAACAAAAAGCTCCTCCCACTTCTTCGTGCAGTTATTAATAGCGGGTTTCCACTTGTTTCCGATTGTTTCGCGTCTGACTTGTCTACCCGTGAAAATATCTGATGCCGCTTATGTTTCTACGTTCTCTGGAGCACTCGCACCCCGGTCCGGGTTTTATAATGGGTGAGATAGGGAATGATCATACTGGATAATTATATGAACTGTGGTAGCGGGTCAGATATAGCCTATTGTGCATTGCCACACGACATCCGCAGGTGATTATTTTTTTGTATTCTTTTTTTATGGGGGGGGGGGGCAAAAGTGAATCCTGTCGGACGAAGTCATAGAAAAGAGAAAAAACCGTAGTTTTTACTCCTTTGCATTTCCCTCAACACAGAATTTGAAGTGATCATGTCCCCTCCCCCAACAAAAAACAGTTCCTGAAAGTCTCAACTCAATCCCCAGCCGTCAGACAAAACAGTGTATACTTGAGAAAAGCATAACCTTAGACATAGTCATTTACAAAGAGAAAAGATCCCTGCCACCCGTTTAATGAAACTCCCTATCCACCTGTATGCATATGATAGTTTAATATGGGTGTTATCTCCACGAATGCAACTTTGACCCAAAAATGAATATACTCTAAAAACGCCTGATTTTGGTTTCGAATTCATGACCTCAAAAGCGCGAGTCTAATGCTCTCAGGGCTTCCACTCTCGGATCTTAAGATTCGGGGACAAGCCTTAAAAATTCGGCGAGTTTTCGGGGACAAGTCTTCAAGATTCGGGGAATTTTCGGGGAAAAAACACAATGGAATTTTTTTGCAAAGATTCGGGAGCCAAAATTGGTTTTAGCTTCGGTTTCAGGCTCAAGTAGGGCTTGGATCCGCGTAGTAAATAAAGCCTCTTACAGATTAGTTTTAGAGCCAGAGCATGGGATTGGAAACCATAGCTGAAAACACATTTTGCTGATATTGCGGCAAAAACTTCAAAATTGTAAAAAAAAGAATAGTGAACGCAAGTGAACTGTAAATACCTGTAGCAGTTGTTCCTTAAGTCATTAAACTCAGTAATTCATTAATAATATTAAAAACAAATATTGTTTGCGGTTTCTAGATAGGTAAATTAAATAGTCAAAATTCAACCTATAAGTGTGGGGCAACATTAAAACTTAAAACAAACAAAAACTAGATTAAACAAGTAAATTTAAACTTAAATTAAATCGGAATTTTGACGACAATTGACACATTATTTTTTCATGGTGATTCTACGGTTTTAGGTGTTTACCCCCCGGAAAATCCCCCCAAGGAAAAAACCCGGGAAGTACCCCTCCCGCTCACAAAAAATACCCCCGCAAAAAATACTCTCCCGCTGAAAATACACCCCCCCCCCGAAAAATACCCTTGCGGAAAGTACCCTCGCGGAAAATACCCTCCGCGGAAAGTACCCCCCACGGAAAATACCGTCGGAAAATACCCCCCTGGCGGAAAAAACCCTCGATACATACATTTTTTTCATTGTTTGTTTCTACTATGCTTTCCTTTCCTTTGGCTACCTCATAATTACTATACAGTCACCGATTAGCCCCCCACCCATCCCACCAACCCTGCGGCCAATTTATGTTCCAAATATAGTACTTATTGCAGTCTCATTTTTATATCAGCCCATCTAATGCCTGGACATGATAGCTATAGGCTATACATCATATAAAAGTTATTTTTTTCTTCACACTAACATTATTTGGCATTATACCAACAATTCGCGGTAAATAAGTCCGAAAATAATATAAAACTTGACAAGAAAACAATATGAGCCTAATAACCAAATTTGTACTTTAAGCTGTAATGGAAATTTTCTTATGAATAATATTTTTGGGGTCACTTCCGTTTAAATCCCCTATTCCCCGACCTTGTTCATAGTCTATAGCTAAATTTTACCTCATTAGGAAGGGGAGGGGGTGGTGCATTTTTTTATGGTAAGAATATGGTATTTAGGGACAGTTCTCCCGATAAAATAAATTATACCATAATTTGTTTAATTTGTTGTTTTGTTTTTATCTCAGAATTAGCCTTCATAGAGGGTTACTAAAATTGTTCAAGCATTAGAAGTTGTAAAGGTAGGCCTAGATATTTAAACAAGTTTACTTGGCTACCCCGAATTTGAGCAGAACATATTTTCAGTAAAATTCCTTCGCCTAACTAACAGCTTTGCAAGACCGTAAAAAGACCCTAAAACTGCAGTTTGAAATATTATGCCCACTGAAAATATTACACGGGTGAAGGGACCAGAATAATAATTGTGAGGGGAGTGCTGACAAATACAATTCTCAGATAAAAAAGGAAAGAACTTAAATTTTACACACCGAATGAAAGAAAAATTTAAATGGTAAGAATTCCCGGCAAAAAGATCAATTCTTTCAATATATTATGCCTTCAATCATTAAGCATTAAACATTAATAGAGTATGTCCAAAACCAAAAGTAGGAAAAGAAAACAAAATTTAAACAAATGATTCGGCTTTCAAAACAATTCTCTCTCTTTAGACGTTCAATATCAAAACCCAAAATCCAACTGAGCGTTCAACAACTTCAAGTAAAATTCTTGGCTAATTTTGTCAAGATTGTCTTGACCACGAATGACATAAATGTAAAGAATCTTATAGAATTTGGAATACTGCATTCGAGATGGTTTAATCTAAATGCAGGAAAATGATACTTTTGTGAAAATATGAAGAACCGTCTATACTTAAATTGTATCGGTCTGGTTCCTATTCAAAGTAACACAGGAGACGAAAATTAACGAACATGAGAGTAGTGAAAAGTTATGGTATGTAAAGTAATGTTTGCTAGAGATATTCACTAGGGGTGACACCGTGATTGGTTGATTTTCGGCGAAATTTCGGGGATTCGGCGAACCAATTTTTTTCCGGTGAGACACATATATTTTTGGGGAAATCCCCGAAAATTCGGGGATAGTGGAAGCCCTGAATGCTCTACTAAGTACTAACTGAACAATCAGTGCCTTATGTGTGGCTTTGCACCTCTGTTGCAGGAGTTTCCTTAAACGAGGTTTCTTACCGCATGCACTTCTTATAACAAAAGATAGTAAATACCATTATGTTAGTTCATATAAATTTAAAAAGAAACAGCGTCCGTTAAAGAGATTACGTTCTAGGTCTTAGGTCCTAGATAATAGAGTTAATGCTTCTAGTACTAAGGCAAGACCAGAGCGGTTCAAAGAGAGGGGGACCGGGGCAGCTGTCCCGGGCTCTGTGGCTGGGGTTTGCTCAATTTGATCAAATATTTCACTTTGATTTGGCTTTTTTGCTTATATTTGAGCAGGGAGGGGGGGGGGGCTGTGATTAATTTTTTCGTGGGGCACCATCAACCATAGGAACAGCTCAGAGTAAGACAACCAGTACTCAGACAGTGTCTAATCTTAGATATCTTGGTTATGATGTATCTATCAAAAAATGGATAATAAATTTCTAATATTGGGCATGGTGTAGATAGGGTTAGATGGTTAGAATTGGTTGATAATTACGACTAGGCATAGAATTAGCTGACTACAATTTTGGAAAAACTCTTGGAAATTCTGTCTCATAACATTTATCTTAGATTAAATTGTCTAAGGATGAAAAATTGTCGAAGATTATCCTTTTGGACGAACGGTCTATGACCAAACGGAAAGCAGGTAGTCCCCAGTTGGGGTGGGAGGATGTCATAAGGAAACATTTAAGGAAAATATGAACTTTCTGGGAGGGTGTAAAGATGGAGGTGTTGAATAGAATTTTGATGGAGGAGGACCATGCGTAGCTGTGTTGGCCTCGGGCGGCTTGGTGCTGCACTGAGTTGTTAGTTGTAGTAGTAAATCTGCCCAAGCTCAAGTTCGTCCATGATTTAAATGTTTTGTTCTAACGTTAAGATCCTGTGTCCAAATTTAGGCAGTATTTAATATGTAGTGTCGACAAAAATTTACGCTATGGTCCTCCTCAGTCGGTTTAGTCCCCAACGCTACACAAGAACCAGGCCCAAGGGAGCTGGTTTTCCGACCAGGAATGGGATGCGTTGATCAGCTATTTACGCTCAGGCAAATCCTTGAACATAAAGTAAAACACCAGCAGTGCACGATAGGGGTGTTTTTAGGCTTAATAACGGCATTTGGCTCAGTCCTCTGAGGCGGCATCTGGGTGGCTATAACTGAAGACGGAGTTCGGGACAAGCTGAAGAGATTGGTGAAAGCGTATTAATATAACACACGTGCTCAGATCCAGGCTAATGGAGAGCTCTCCTCGATGTTTCTCATAGAGCACGGTTTAAGACAGGGGTGCGTCCTCTCACCCGTGCTTTTCAACTTCGTAATGGACTGGATAATGTCCAGGGCAATGTAGGGCTATGACAGTGCTCAAGTTAACCCCATTTTTAACTTGAGCGATCTAGATTACGCAGACGACATCGGTTTCCTGTCTGGGACCATCACAGAAGCCCAGGAAATGCTTAACAAGGTGGCAATCACCGCCCAATCAATGGGTCTCAAAATCAGCATTCCCAAAACGAAAATCCTCATGTCCAATATGCCAAATCCAATACAGCCTATTTATCTCCAATAAGATGAAATTGAGGTGGTGGGAGGATTCAAGGACCTAGGAACTCTGATTGAAGACAACGGAAGCAGCTCGAACGAAGTTCGCACTCGAATGGCATCCGCGGCAAAAGTATTTGCCCAGCTCAACTCTTGTCTATGATGGAAGCGTCAAATCCAGCTGCAAACAAAGATCCGTATCTACGAGGCCCTCGTCAGATCGGTTCTCCTACATGGATGCGAATCTTAGACGCTGAAAGCATCGGAGGTACATGATCTGAAAGTTTTCGACCATTCTTGCCTCTGGAGGATCCTCGACGTCAGACTGACCGACAGAATGAGCAATGCAGATGTCCGTCGATCATGCTCCCAGCGCCGTGACATCGGGTCAGTTATCAAGAAACGCCGGCTGCGCTAGTACGGGTACATCCAACGCCGACCACATGAGGTGCTGACCAAAATAGCCCTCCACTGCTAGTCCCTCCCCGGCTGGATGAAACGGCAAGGGGGATAACCAAAACGTGGCTTGCCAGCGTCAAAGCTGACTTCGAACCCAGAGGAGGATTTCGTCGCTTTGGCCGACGGTGGAAACATTTTTTATGGGTAGAATATTCAAGCTAATCATATTATTATTAAGAAAATTCGGACAAATTCAATGGTGAAACAATCCACTGCCTAGGTGGTACAATAGAATGTTTACAGAAAGTTAACTACTGAAGCGGTGATTAACTATACTGGGTATCTTACACTATTGTGTAAAAAAGAGATTAGGCTAATTTCTCTCTCTACAAAAGAAAAACGTTTTCACGAACTCACTAAAATTCACTCAATTCACAAAAATGTTGAGGGGGGGGCAAATGTATTTTTCAAAATCTGGAAGGGTGTGGAAACTAGTCTTTAAAAAAAAAAAATTCAATGGAAGTACCTAAAAAAGGCGCTTTTCAATGAAAATACCCAACAAGGTATTTTTCAAATCTAGAGGGGGGCAAAAGAACACAAGGAGGACATGCCCCTCAGCCTCCAAAGAATGCCACTGCTTGAAAATTCATGCTCACCATTTTGCTCATCAAACAGCTAAAATTTTGATGTCAAAAAAATAAAAAACGAATCTGAAATAAAAATCCAACCTATTTACAAAAAAAGAATCAAAAGAATTTTCAAAATCACTAGAGAGCAAATGTCATTCAAGTACTGATCAAATCAAGGTCCTTTACTGTTGGTGGAAGGAACTGCCAAATAATTCGTACTTAAATAAAATACAATAGTGATTTTATGTAGCTTGGCTGAAAGTGAAAAGATCTTCGAGATTTCTGCATTTAGATCTTAAAACTCAGCAAAGTGTGCAAAAAAAGGAAATATCCCCTTTTTGCACATAGTGCAACAGGGTAGTAAGTGTATAAAATAATGCAAACCTACAGAATCAGCGAAATTTTGTATAAAGCCAAGAGCTATATTTCGCTCCACTAGGGGAGAGCGGGGGGGGGGGGGCAGACACAATTATCACATAGCTACCATTATATTAGGAAACAGTGTTGAAGGGGGACCAGATGGTACTAAGGTTTTTGTTATTATAGTGTTTAGCTCAGAAGAGGCCATATACAACTAGGTTGCCGTGAACTCTATATTTAGTAATACTATAAGGAGGGGAGGGGTTTAAATGAAATGTCCTACCCCCGCTTGCGAGTTATAACGAAGTGTCCTACCCAAGTTTAAATGAAGTGTCTTACCCCCGGTTACAAGTACCGTAGTGGAGAAATGGACTCCTCCCTCCGGATCAGCCACTATACGAATGTTTTTGGCTTTTTGTAACGCTTAGACAATCATAGTCTTGTACAAATATGACAATGTGGAAGATAAGAATGAACACTATATACCCCAATAGGGGATAATAAGTATGGTACTTTTTCTATGGTTAATTTCTCACATACCCTACTCGTGACAGGAGGGACAAGCAGGGGGCTCGGAACCCGCCCCCTTCCACAACCTGAAACACAAAATTTCTTTAATTTATGGCCAATTTCTACTCTAATTATAAAATATGTGTTATTAGACCCCCCCCACCACCAATTTCACTAGTTCAGTTTCATTTTTCCCTCAGAAAAAAATATGCATGGGAACCTGGGTGACAGCATGATATGATTAAGATTTCAATTAATTTATCAATATTGATATGGAAAGCAAAATAAACACGTTCTTCATGCAATTTGCTTTTCTTAGTGGCGCTAAGATCGTTCTGTTATTGCTTCAAACCAGATTGCTTCATTTTAAGAAACTTCCCTTCCTATTCTAAACACAGGGCATTGATAGACAGCACAAGCTTCAAGGGATTCAGGGCTGATATTTCAAAATAAACAAATCACAGCATCAACTTCACTTACGCTATCGCTATATTCCTCTATTGAAACATATTAAACAGAATTTTCTAATCCTTTGAGATTACAACAACAACAACAACATGATACCCATTGGTATGCTATTGCCTACTAATTCATTCTTAAAACTCTTTGGTCAAAACGACGCCACTTCGGCTTCAAGGGGGTATGAGAGGGTTATGTTACGTTTGCAGCAATAATGGAACTGTCACATTAATCAAGGTGACGGGTGACGTAAAGGGGTATTGAGGATTATGGATAATGCTACACAGGGAGACCCTGGGTTGCTAAAAGCACTGCTAAAATTTGAATAATTTCTGTCCAAGGATAGGACTTCACTATACTCTTCTTACAACCAAAAAAAAGCAATGCAGAAAAAAGTGGACGAAGATCACTTTGCCAACATAGCACAGGTGTATGCAACAGGCACGTACAGTGGATGTGGCCTTATGGCTTGTGCTCTCTGAATTTTTTTTGTTTTTTTATTTCAAATTCTCCCATGCCAATTTTGGAGTTCTTCACATAAATTTGTGTCTTGGTGCCAGATTTACAGTCATTTATACGAAATCGTTAAATCCGGAAAGCAATAAAGCAATTCTTGTTTCCGAGCTTCATGGATTAATTAGCACTTGAGTAGATAGTGGAACGACGTAGGGGTACTCCAAGCTACCCCCCCCCCCCAAAAAAAAACTGAAATTCTCCCGGATTTCTTGCCTCTTCTTATTCAAATTATCAAATAAAATTTGTTTCTTTATTATTTATAAATAATAAAAAGTCCCCCCTCAAAAGATTCTTCTCGAAAAGACGTACCTAAAATGGCGCCAGAAAATAGCAATTTTCGTGTTGACATTCAAGTGCAGGAAATATTGGACTAGATTTAACATTCCATTGGGTATACATTCCATTAAAAAGCCCTGCTCTACTCCTAGTTTTACAACTATCTCAAAATAAGATATTTAAAACAAGCGTCCTTAGAGCTAGATAAAGCCAGTCTTTAACTAGGAAAAAAAACAAGTTTTTTTTTACTGAAAGTAAGGAACGACGTTAAAACTTAAAACGAACAGAAATTATTCCTTGTATGAAAGGGGTTGTCCCTTCCTCAACGCCTCTCTCTTTACGCTAAAGTTTTTTATTGTTTAAAAAATAGACTTGTGAGAAAGTCAAACTTTAGCGTAAAGAGCGAGACGTTGAGGAGGGGACAGCCCCTTTCATATACGGAATAATTTTCGTTCGTTTTAAGTTTTAACGTCGTTCCTTACTTTCAGTTAAAAAAAAACTTGTTTTTTTTATTTAATTTTTGAACGTTTATGAATTAATGCAGGTTATGATTTTGGCTCACCGGACATTAACTTTATTTTTATATTTGTATATTAACTTTACCTTTATTTGGTTAAATGGCTTTCTCGAAAATTGTTTAATTTTATTTACGAACGGTTTTATTAGTAATAAATATATGTAACTTACGAATTAACTTACGTAACGAACTTCTATATTCATAGATTTTTAATACGTATATTAGGGGGTTCGCCCCCTAGTCAATACCTTGCTCTTTAAGGTAAAGTTCGAATTTTGTTCCAATTCTTTAAAAATGACCCCTTAATCACAAAGGCCGTTAATTAGAATAAATAGCTCTTATGAAAGTACTAAAAAATCTTTGGCTTAAAGAGCGAGGTATTGACTAGGGGGTGAAGCCAATCATATACGTAATATTTTCTGTTCGTTTTACGTTTTGACGTTGCTCCATACTTTCAGTTGAAAGACTTGTTTTTTTATTTAATTTCTGATCTTTTTCTTTAATAATGACGGGAAATCCGCCGCCCCCTTCATAGCAATGTCCCTTCCCCCATGAAAACTTCCTTCATGGAAAGATCCTCCCATATAACCCCGAACCACACCCCACCTACCAGAAAAAAAATCCCCCTGAAAACGGCTGTATACTTCCCAATAACCAATACTATATGTTAACATTGGGTAAAGTTCATAATTTTCAGCCCTCCCCCCGGGGACTTTGGGGGATTAAGTCATCCTAAAAGACATAGTTATCATATTTTCGACCATACTGAACAAAATAGATCTCTCAAAATTTTAATCGGGTGACTTTGGAAAAAAATGAGCGTGGGAGGGGGCCTAGTTGCCCTCCATTTTTTGGTCACTTAAAAAGAGCACTAGAACTTTTAATTTCCGTTCCAATGAGCTCTCCCACGATATTCTAGGACCACTGGGTCGATACGATCACCCCTGGGAAAAAAACAAAAACAAAAAAAAACAAATAAACACGCATCCGTGATCTTTCTTCTGGCAAAAAATGCAAAATTCCGCATTTTTGTAGATAGGTGCTTGAAACCTCTACAGTAGGGTTCTCTTATACGCTGAATATGATGGTGTGATTTTCATTAAGGTTCTATAATTTTTAGGGGGTGTTTCCCCCTTTTTTCGAAAATAAGCCAAATTTTCTCAGGCGCGTAACTTTTGATGGGTAAGACTAAACTTGATGAAACCTATATATTAAAAATCAGCATTAAAATCTGATTCTTTTGATGTATCTATTGGTATCAAAATTCCGTTTTTTAGAGTTTCGGTTACCATTGAGCCGGGTCGCTCCTTACTTTAAGTTTGTTACCACGAACTGTTTGATATGCTCATGATACTAAGACTGAATTGTCAGTTTGTGTCCGCACATATCCTCAGTCCTAACTAGGGATTTAAGCAGAGAGGGAGAGGGTTCGGGCCCAACACCAACGAGATCTTCAAATTTTCTTGAATTCCTGGACACTTTTTCTGGGGGAGGATTCTATAATAAAAAATAAATCCCCCCCGCGGACTTTTTTTATTATTGTCCCCCTGAAAAAGTTCTACGTATTTGCCCTGTGGTGGCAATTTAAACGAGTGGGGGACGGGGGAAAGAGTGTATTTGGAAAATCTGGGGGGGGACATTTTACGACCTTTTCAATTTTTTCAATGAAAATCCAATAAACATATTTTTCAAAATTTAAAGGACTGCGAGGACTAGAGGGGGCAGTTGCTCGTCCCCCAATTGGCATCGTTGCCTATCAAACCTACAATAGATGGTAAACATTTAAACCATTCCATTAGTTCTCATCGACAACTTTGGCCAAACAAGGCTACACTCATAATAGCAAAAGCGGTTAAGTTGGTTTGGCGCAAAACCGCATGTTTCCCAGGGGACACAAGTCTCAACAAACAGTTGTTGTACTAAGTAGGTTTTTTAATACATAAGATATGTTAAAAGCAATTTTGATACCAGCACTTCTATTTTTTCTAACTTTTCCCAAAAGTGGCGAAAAGGAATATAACACAATTTCAACAAAAAGAGAAAAAAACAAAGCACGTAAATTGCAAGAACTATAAGACACGGAGAAAAAGATTTTCCAAAAAAGGTCATACAACACCTTTTGTGTGTCGAAAAAATGACAAAACGGCTGAAAAAAAATGTCACATAAAGCCTTATGAGCTTAATTAGGATTGCGTAATGTACATTTTGAAGATAACCTAATCATTGACCTAACCTAACAATAATTTGGGTACTGGTTAAGAAAGCGGTAAAGACGCGATAAGTGGAAGTTTCGTTAATGCTGATGAAATAACAAAAAGGGTGAAAACATAATAGTTTAGAAACAAATTTCGGCTATATATTTGCACTTTAGGGGATCGGGGGTAAACCACAGCATATATTAAAAACGTAACCTAATCTAACCCTACCTAACCTAGGTATCTTTTCCCCCCTAAACCCCCCAAAAAACAATAGTTTAAATATTATAAAAGCAATGACAAACCACGGTTTGCGATCCAATTCTCTATTGACAGGTACCCGTTTGACTAGTTTCCTTTAGCATCTTCCCCTTCCCTATACAAAATATCGCGTGGGTACCATCTAATTGAAAAGTACCTATCTTTTACCTCCTAAACCCCAAAAAACAAAAGTTTAAATATTGCAAATGCAGTGACAAACCACGGTTTGCAATCTAATATCTCTATTCAAAGAAACCCGTTTGACTAGTTTCTTAAGCATCTTCCCTATATGATATATCGCGTGTTTACCGCTTTCTTAACCAGTAATGATCTCCCCCGTAAGGCTCTATGGCCAGGAAAAACAGAGGAGAAATAAAAATCAAACAAAGAGCATAAAAAAACATTTTCAACATAACGCATTCACCCCTTCAAGAGACTCAACACGCGCAAAAAAAAAAAAAATCGTAACCCAGTTGCCCATTAACAACCCCGAAAATCACAAGATAGGCAGGGGAGTACTACATGATTCAACTCAATTAATCTCAACCCAACCCAATCCAGGGACATCAACTTAAAGAAAAAACCCGAGCAAACTTAATTATTAACTAGAAATTCTCTACCATACTTCTTGAAGATACCAAACAAGTGGCAGCTCCATACTATACCGAGATATTTTCCTCTATCTTACGGGATACCGTGGCGGATCCAGGGGGTGGTGGGGGCATGCACCCCCTCCTAACGTAGTCTAAAGTTGTGTAATTTACTTAATTAACGCAAAATTGCGTTAATTAAACTTGCTCCTAACGTAAGTTTATCGGATCAACCTATTTTACCCCCCCCCCCCAAAAAAAATCCTGGGTCCGCCCCTGATGGGATATTTGCTTTCCCCCACGCTTCTTGCAGTTAAGCTTTTTGCAGAGGGAAACCACCCAGCTATGGGGATTAACTAATAATCCTCAGTCGATTAGATTTAGAATGAGATTTACCTACCCAGCTTCTTTCTTCATTGGCCGATACTGAAAAGTGGAGAAATTTAACAAAATATATAAGGTTCTTGGATATCTAGATGTGGCAAGTAATAATATACAGGTTTTCCACTCAAATACATCTCGATCAATATCATGGCATCATGGCAATTATCAGGAAACACCAACATAAACTCCATTAGAAAATTGCGGGTCATGTATTGCGAAACTGATTTTTGCCTAAAAATTTACTGCGTCATTTGGCACCAATCCAAATAGTAAATCAAAATCGATAAAATCAAAATGTAAATAATTGCTGAGTCTCATTGCGTAAGACCACTAGTCTAATGACTCGGTAATATTTTGATTTTTCATTGAGCGGCCATTCTGTATTTTAATCAATTTTTCGTAATGGTTTTAAAATTACAAAATTAAAAGCCTGTATCCTAAGGTCAGGTATATACGCAAAAATTCTTGGTACTTATGCATTACATGAGAAACACTCAAGAAGTGAACTTTGGTCAAAACAAAATATGATGAAAATATAATACTTTATTAGCAAATTGTTAAAACTACAACTTAGAATTACGTGCCCAGAACGCAGAAATGTTTTTGAAAAGTCAGAAATGTTGGTTAGGTTTTACCCTTCCTTACCCTTCATACTGTTTTTAACCTTCATAGCCTACCCTTCATATTGCTTTACCCTTCATATTGCTTTACCCTTCATATTGCTTTACACTTCATATTGCTTTGAACTTCATATAGCTTTACCCTTCATATTGCTTTACCCTTCATATTTTTTTACCCTTCATATTGCTTTACCCTTCATATTACTTTACCCTTCATATTACTTTACCCTTCATATTGCTTTATCCTTCATACTGCTTTACACTTCATATTGCTTTACCCTTCATATTGCCTTACTCTTCATATTGCTTTACCCTTCATATTGCTTTACCCTTCATATTGCCTTACAGTTCATATTGTGTTACCCTTCATATTGCTTTACCCTTCATACTGCTTTACCCTTCATATTGCTTTACCCTTCATATCGCTTTACAGTTCATATTGCTTTACCCTTCATATTGCTTTACCCTTCATATTGCTTCTCGTAAGAGTACGAAGTCATTGTGCGCCCTTTGACGCACTGTTTTAGTTTGAACAACAACTCCTTATCCCGGAAAAATATAATTGTCTGTTCTTCGGTCCTTGGCAAATCCCAAATCTTAATTTGAACATCCATGGTGGGACACAATATTATACAACTGTGTAAGCCAACCGGTTTTTGCCCTATCTGATCTTCGCGATGCAAATTCTTGAGCGTTTATCTAATCTACGCGATCCAAATTCTCGAGTGTTTCTCGTACAATACATAAGTACCAAATCCTTCCATGGGGGATGAGGGTAGTCAATAGTAAACAAAATTTATTTCATAATTTGAATAAAAAGTGCCCGGAAATTCGAGAAAATCCAGGATTTTTGGGTGGAACTGAGCTCCCTACCACGTACATTCCCACTAAAAAAACACCCAATATGTATTGCCTGACCCTGGGTTTCAGAGAATCGATGCCAAAAATCAACAGAATATCACAATTTAAAAAAACACTTATTTTTATGTGGTACCTGGTTAGATATAAAAACAGTTATTCAATAAAAGTAATATAAATGAAATAAGACTGTTGCATCATTTGTTCAATCATGGTTGCAGCGATAGCTGCAACCTAGTTAAGAACGAACCACGGCCCATAGTAACCAAAAATTAAAATCAATAAATGTTTAACAAAAAAACGTGAAATAAACGTTTAACAAAAATCTGGCTAGTGAGAAAACAATCGCCATTTGTCGTTGAATCAGGAATAGTAACTATAATCTTGATTAGTCTTAATTGTAAAATGTTATTTGAAAATTGTGTATAAGGCTCAGTTCTGATATCATTAAATATGCAGACATTAAGGTATTTATACAGTTTTACCAAAATGGAAACCCAATGTTTCTACTGAGAGATTAAATTTAATTGTACTCTTAAGCTTAGCGTACCAAGATCGTCAAAATAAATACATTTGCCCTCCTGGGCCTATCCAGTAGTGTTTCTGGGCCTGGACAGGGGTGGTAGCTGCCCCCCCCCCCAATTTTTGAAACATCTGACATTAAACTCCTTTTTATATTTAAACTCCTGTGGTATACCTTGCCCCCCCCCCCCCTTTGATTATGAAGCCTAGAACTGGGCCTACCTTAGGTTTATTCATAGACCACCGGAAAACTGCGTTTTTTTCGATATTTCTACTGGTTGTTCCAAAATTATTGGATTTTGGGGGGCAGTACCACATTTTCGTAAGTGTTGCCATGTCAAACTTTGAAAATAAAAAAGCAGAAATAACTATTTAAGTTTAAGAGCACCCTTAGTCCGTTAAATTTCAAAAATTGACATTATGTTGATTCCTAAAGACAACTCCACCTTTAAAGAAGAGCTACATCGGTACTTGTATGATATAACCCCTACTTAATATTCTTCTAATATGCTTCTCTGACGCTCACTCCTATCGAAATATACCTAAGTATGACTTGGCTTGACTTGACTTAAGGCTCCTGCCGAGGGTTCGGCGTAGAGAACGATGAGCCCAGGCGCCTCCAGGTTGACCTATTGCTTGCCAGGCTCGCAGCTTCCTCCACCGGGATATAGGCTTGGGCGAGGAATTCATTGGCTTTGTCTTTTTACCTAGTGGGGGGGACGTCCCCTGGGTCACTTCCATCCGTGTAGGGTGGGGTCGAAGTTGAATGCGACCCGTGCTAGGGCGTAGCGTGACAGGCGAAGGAGATGGCCGTACCACTGAACAGTACGCTGGGTGAGCTGCGTTGAGAAAGGAGTTTGTGCCGTACGTGACAGGAGGGTCTGGAAGCTAACAAAGTTAGTCCAGTGAAGTTCCTCGATTCTTCGGAGATGTTTTGTCTGTGCGACATCGACGGCGCTGAGGATAGATTTTGTAGCTGGCCACGTCTCCGCTCCATACAGCAGCACGGTGCTGACTGACACATTGTAAATGCGCATTTTAATAAAGTGGCTAATGTTTGGCTTTCGCCAGAATATGCTGCTAAGCCTCCAAACAAGTGCCGACGCTTTGGCTATTCGAGATGTAAGCTCTTTTGTAATCAAACCATCCTTCGTCAGTATAGATCCCAGGTAAGTGAAGTCTTCAACCACATCTACTCGGTTGCTTCCGATGTTGACTTCCTTTATGGTAGAACGGGACGTGTTGGGCTCAAGGAGCATAGCTTTGATTTTCTGCAAGTTGATCTTCAGTCCAACTTTCGAGGCTTCTTCTGAGAGCACCTGGAGAGCTTTGGTGACCTTTTCGACGGTGTTCACAAATAGCGCTATGTCGTCGCCGAAGTCAGAATCAGAGAGTAGCCAGTCTCCGAACTGAGAAAAAAAACGAACTGAATACCTAAGTATAAAAAAAATTATAATACTTCAGAAACAAATTTGGGCTATAAATTTGCACATTATTGGGGGGGGGGGGTAAAATATAGCGGGTCTGCATGCCTAATGTGTTAGGTACAATTATTCTGCATGTTATGAAGTAAGAATTGTTTTCTAACTTCATACTGTCCATCTACTTTACCCCTCCCCCCTTTAATGTGCAAATATACAGCCCAAATTATATATTCTCCATCTATTCTGTCACTTCTCTTTGTCTTGTCTCATGCTAAGCTGAAAGAAACTAGCGATAAAAACCCGGTTCTATAATGCGCCAATGAATGAACAACTTGAGCTGTAGGGGCTATTTCATACAAGTACCGCTACATCTTCATAAGCTGTTTGGTACTGCATGTTTCTTTTTTAATTTCGAACCCGCTTGTACCAAAAACTGCATAACCTTGTACGGAGGTCTGTGAATTCCCAATTTTTCACATTGTTTTTAAATATAATGTGTTAAAAGTAATTATTTAGTTAAAAAAAAAATATATATATATATATATATATATATATATCAGTATCAGGTTACAAATCTGGACCAGGGTTAAGGTCTGTCAGAATTTTTTTAACGATTCCTTCCCCAGCATTAGGTCCAACCTTGACTCATATAATGTGTTAAAGGCAATTATTTTCACTTAACCAGTTCAAACAACCAGATTTCATTGTTACTGTCCTTGGTACTTTGAATCGAGATAAAAAAAAATTTACCGGCATTTGGAACCAACCATGAATAACGGAAATGTTATCTTCATGCGAAATGGTCTCATCCCTCGAACGTTATCACATTAGCTGCTCTAAATTTATGTGTTTCTGTCATGACCAGGACATCTGCCCCGTATCATTTGGTTAGCCGATCGCCTAACAACCCTTCCTTCTAAGAATTTTGTCAAAACCGTCATCGACTGTAATCTAATCGCTAGAGAATTTACCTACTGAGTGACAGTGTTGCCTGATGTCTTATATTCGCGCCACTTTGCTGGTTTTTGAGGTGTCCACACATTAAGTTTTTCACCGGGTCTCCCAAGTCTCCACGACCTGGTGTATATCTTAGAACACCCTTTGTCTCGCCATGCATGGCACACTTTCGCGCCACGAGTGGTATACCAAGGCTATACGTACAGGAGTGCTAACTGGAGGATTCTAAGGGGGCCCCTAGATTTTTAAAAATCCCTTATTTTGGGTGTCTTTATTTAAAAAAAAAAATTGTGAACAAACAAATATACCCCCTAGATATTTTAAAATACACATTTTGTGTATTCATTAAAAAGTCACAAAATTCTTGCCCCTCACCCTATATTTATGTGAATTGTAGCCCCTGTACACGTAGAGCTTACCTCGTAATGTACACGATTTTGAAAGGGGGTAGCCATTAGGAACTCTTTTGTTTATTCAGATGACAGCAGTCTGTCTAGTGTAATTCAAAAGACATTTTAATAATATTTTGTTTTTGTAAATTTCAAATGCGTATACTGTCTCAAATTAAACAAACCCTGTCGATCGCACAAAAGCCCAAAGTAGCCACACAAAGTGGCCGCGATAAGCAACTAAAGTAAGATGGGAAATGACTGTTTAGTAATGTCGAATTCTGAACCCCTTGAAACGCCATTTTTGTACAAGGAACTGATCATTAATAATGGTAAAAAAAAACACTTATTTTATGACTCAATCCTTCCGCTCTCCCGTACAATTTACGCTTCGTAACATAGCATCTTTTGAACCGTCAGAGCTATAGTTGGTCATATCCAAAGAAATGGTAGACTAATTTGTGTTCATACTAAAAGACAGGCTCGGTTCCAAGAGAAAAAGAGACATTGTTTTCCTATTGTTCCTATGTTAAAAAGTGTGCTTTAATTTCATTGGCTTACGTCTGAAGTATTTTGACAAGCCAGTCAAAGTAATCCTTGATTTCTACAATTCCTGGAAATAGTCTACGTATAATCCAACTTCTTAAAAACATGATTGGTTCTCCTGTGTGAAATTTTAAGACAGGAAAAAAGCTTTTGAAGAGCAAGACTGTTTTCAAGTAGTCCCTCTGTTTCTCTGTGCTTTTTGTCCTTTTATTGCGGCACGGACCCCTTTTTGGGAGTTTTCTTCGCGTTTGGCGAAAAGTATTTTGTGGAAGATTTTTCTACGTATTTAAGGGTCATCTGATGAGTAAGGCGGAACATTTTGATAGTAGCTTGAAAAACAAACTCCAGCAAAAAAAAGGCTCAGGCCAAATACGGCTGGAAATTACTAGACTATGAGAAATGATGGCATACATTCACTTTTGAACCGGTATGAACCATAAGAGAGACGTTCAAAAGGGTTCTGAAACTTCACCAATTGATAAAATATGATCAATTACGACATTTGCCACCCAAAGCCCCTAAAAATCCCAAAATTGTCCCATGACTTTGGATGGTGAGTTTAAGATTGGACTTTGGAATTAATTTGCATTTTTTAGGGGGGAATTAAAAAATTCAGATGGTCAAAACGACAACGTAACTGCCGAAGAAACACGGACTTGTAAAATCAAGAAAAGCAGAAGTGAATGAAAAATATTGTGAAGAAATTAATTAATCTTTTTATTGGTTAATTAGCTTAGTTCACTAAATAGGACGTTAATTCGTTAATATATAAAACAATTACTATGAAGGCATTCAGCAATTAATAATTATGAAAAATGTTGCGGAGGCAAGAAAATTCTTTGAAGATAATAAATTGAACCATCAAATGAGAAAAACAGAATATTTTTTTTTTCACCTGTACATTTTCGAAAGCTGTTAAGAACTTCAAGAATCAAGTCGAGCGTTTGTAATGCAGAAGACATTCTGTTATTCAACTTAACTTTCACAGAAAAGGGGAGAAACTGAAAAATAGGTTTCAGATTTTTGACTTTTATTAAGTGTTTCTACACAGTTATGGCACAGCGCAGGATACTCAGCTTGGCAATACCGTGCCCAGGGATATATCCCGCTGCGGTAAGGTTGGGCTACAGGCTTTCTACTTGTCACTAAAACAAAGATATGTTTTATCTTCTACAAGGAAGAAACACATACCATGAAAAAGGGCAGGTTCTAGGCATTTACGGGAGGGGGGGGGGGG
>JAQQPU010000128.1:71069-82097 GCA_029168905.1 Artemia sp. Kazakhstan ARC1039 | reverse complement strand
GGGGGGGTAATTTTCCACGAGGGGGGGGGTATCTTCCACCGGGGGTATTTTCCACGGGATGTTATTTTTCGGGGGAGTATTATCCTCGGGGGAGGGGACATTTTCCGCAAGAGGTATTTTACACGGTCGGGTATTCTCCAGGGGATATTTCCCTCGGGGGTTACTTTCCGGAGGGAGGGTGGGAGTTATTTTCCAGTGGGTATTTTCAGGGGCGTATTTTCCACGGAGGGCATTTTCCAGGGGGGTATTTTCTACGGGAGTTTTCCGGGGGTGGGTATTTTCCACGGGGGTAGTATTTTCCGTAAAACGCCGGCCACCGAAAAAGCGTAGAAAATTTTCGTAACGAGGATTTACCCTGGTAAATTATTAACTAGTTAATTAAGTGAATAATTAATGTTATTCTTTCGTTCTAAAGTAGTTAATTAATTAACTTATTAACATTAAGATACTTGTTAATTAATAACTGCGAAGAATATTGTGAAGATAATGAAGGGAATGATGAATGAGAAAAACAAAATACCGCTTCAGTTTAAAAAACAGTATTGTACTGCATTGTTTGATTACTAATATTATTTATTATTAAGAAATTTCATCACTCTTTATCCATCTTAAGCTATAACTACAACTGTGAACCTTCCTAAAAAGCTAGCTTCTTCACCGGGTTTCTCGTTTGTAAAGGGTTTTGATGTTAAATGAAGAGTGCTGGCCCTCTATTATATTTTATATCTCTATGCATAGGCTATACACTATGGGAAACAGCAGAAAATTTAAAAGTCGGAAATTTACCCCTTCCCCTTAGAACACCAGAAATATAAAAAAAAGTACACTATTTCTGAGCAAAGTACACTATTTCTGAGTACACTATTCGGCAAAATTTGGCACTTTTCTCAAAAAGAAATTTCAAACTTCTGCCTCCCACCCACAAAAATGTTTCAGGCTTACCCCCCCCCCTCTCTGGAAAATTTTGCAAGTGTCCCTGGAAAAAGGTATTTTTACTTCGAAAATAAAGTAAAATCAATTTGGGTTTTCTGACTAGTTTGCAGCTCAGAAAAGGAGGATTTAGAACACTCCGGAGAAACTTCTAAATTTCTTGAGATGCTTAAAAATGGATTAGGTCTATCGATCAGTTGTAATGAGTGTAAAAAGGTGGGTTATAAATCCTAATAAAGAAAACTTACAGCGCTTTTTTCATTGCTGCGGCCAAAAAAATATAGTGTAAAACAGATTTGACCAATTTGTCCAATGTTTTCAGTTCATGGATTGTGCAAGGTCGTATTAATCAATAAGCTACCTAAGTTCAAAAGGAAGGTTTTAATTGTTTATGTCTAAATGTTTTTCACTCATGGTCGCTTGTAGATTTTTTTTTTAATTTTCAAAGGGGAGCTGACTACAAATAGGCGAGGCCGTACCCAGAGGGGGGGGGCTTGACCCCCCCCCCGAAATGTTTATCTGACTTGTAAAAACGTAACAAAAATGGAGATAAACAGATTTTGTATGTTTTTATTATTTTTTTTGTGTAGCCCTCCCTCCCAAAAAAAATCTTTCAGCAAAACCCCTCCACCTGGGTACGGCCTTGCAAATAGGGGTGGGGAAGGGTGAGTGTTTGAAAAGAGAATATTTGTGCCTGAAAGTTGGAAAATACCTTTCCCCCTACCTAACCTAGGTACC
Source organism: Artemia sp. Kazakhstan ARC1039 (assembly GCA_029168905.1). Taxonomy (NCBI): domain Eukaryota; kingdom Metazoa; phylum Arthropoda; class Branchiopoda; order Anostraca; family Artemiidae; genus Artemia; species Artemia sp. Kazakhstan ARC1039. The sequence goes on along the minus strand of JAQQPU010000128.1, from coordinate 80,429 downwards.
TTTCCCCCCCCCCCACCCCCCCAACCAACAGTTTAAACATCGTAAACGCAATGAAAACCACGCTTTGCATTGCATTTTTCTATAGCAGTCTCTTGCAATTAACCCGTCTGGCGGGTTTTTCGTGACTGGTTTCCTTGTACAATGACCATATAACGCACCAGTACCTATTTTCCTTCAGCTACAATTCAGAATATTTTGTTGCTGAATTAAAAAGCTATTTCAATGACTTCAAAATTGTTTTGGGTACTTTCACATTATCAGGGCCCCTCTAAAGAAATCCAACAAGAGATGCTACAGTCGAACGGGAAAGACGCATTGAAAAACCCGTTTTTACAAGATGACTCAATACACCGCAGTAGAGAAATACATTGCATAGCGTGGTTTTAAGATAGTTAGTGTTGTTCTTTGGTGTTTTTTTTTTTTTGGGGGGGTGGGGTGTATCTGTTGCTGTGGGAGATTTAATTTTTATTATTTCCCCCCCCCCCCCCCCCACCACCACCACTCCCCCTAATGTGCAAATATATAACCCAAATTTGTTTATAAACTATTATATATTCATGCTATTTTATTTCATTAGCATTAACCAAATTTGACTTTTTATAGAGGCCCTGATAATGCGAAAGTACCTTGATTTCCTACATTTAATTGTTCAATAATTCTTTCAGCTATTGCAGGGCGAAGAGGAGAATGGACTCGTCAACTTTTGAATAGATTCCACCTACTCCTTTAAATAGAAGTTTCTTTTTAACAAGAAAACAAAGGAGTCCAAAACCTCAAGCAAGAAAAAGAAACAGAAAAAGCACACAGAATAATCAATAAGGTGAAATCAAATTTTCATTCTCTTTACTAACTTGAGAGTTCACACAGAAATCATGGCTACTTTCGTAGCCATGTTTTTTTTTGTATACTTGTTTCTTATAGCCACCACACTCAAGTTCTGTCGAGAAGTGAAGTTTGGTTAATGCTAATGAAATAAAACAAAATATGATGAAAATATGGTATTTGCGTATTAAATGTAGTCTTGTATATACTGCTTAAGAAATCAATTTTGGTTAATGCTAATCAAACAAAATAAAATAGGATGAATATATAATAGTTTAGAAACAAATTTGGGCTATATATTTGCACATTAGGGGGGATGGGGGAAGGGGTAAAGCATAACATATATTAAATACTTAACCTAACCTAAATTAACCTAGGTTCCTCCCCCCCCCCCCTGAACCCCAAAAAACAACAGTTTAAATATCGTAAACGCAATGAACACTACTCTATGCATTCCTATTCTTAATTGCGGTCTATTAAAATAACCAGTCTGGCGGGTATCTGTCCCGGTGTCTGTAGCATCTCCAGTTTGAAATCCATATACAGTTTTTAAAGGAGTACGTTTAATACTTAAGTACCGAAAATTTAATACTTTATCAACAAAATTATGAAAATTAAAACTTAGAAATATACACCCAGAACTTAGAAATGTCACTAAGAATCGCGTTGAAATGAGCTCTGCCTTCTGCCGCCCACCACATGTACTCTCCTAGGTATGATTTTAAATGATGGCGAAGTGCATCTCGGTGCCATTTATTCCTCCACTTATCCCACACCCCCTTATCCTGGAAAAGTCTAATTGCCTCTTCTTCAGTCTTCCCAAACTGTCATTTTAACATCCATGGTCAGCAAAGTATAATCACCTACGGAACAAGTACTGACAAAACTCTCCAAAAGTGACCCCGCGTACCTCAGCGCCTCTAGACGCAAAATGTTGTACTACTTAATCGCTCCGAGCCAAAGTACTTTGCTCCGGCCAATAATTATGCTAGAGCGTGATTCAATCGACGAGTGACCGGGATGAATTGTGTAACTACACAATTTAGTTGCCAGGTTCGCATAGGTATACAAAGGGTCACTATTTTTGTGTGGAGAGGATAGGTTTTGTCAGTACTTGTTCCGTAGGTGATTATATTTTGTTTATAAAAGGTTATTGCGTTAAATACGCCACTGCATGGAATTATTGTACTTCACCTATACTTACAAAATATTGTACTTCAGCTATCCTTGACGAGTCTAATCGGCAAGGGAAGAATTTCATGTTTCTGACATTTTTCAAAAGAAAATTATTATGTTTTTAATTCTCTTTCGTTTAGTAATTTTTATTTCCTTTTTTCAATTGAAAGCAGGGTCCTTTGAGCTATTACAAGTATTTTCAAGCTTCTAAAACATCAATTATATATCAATGAAATGGACCATTTTGCCTTACAAACGTGTAAAAGGTTGAAATTTGTTTAACTTCTTCCATAAGGACTTTTACGATGCTCACGTGAAAAGTTTTACGGCGAAGTGTGAAAAAAACATAGCTTCTATATTGCATACATACCGCTCCATACATACATAACGCAAACATAACTGACGCACTCAGTACCTGTGAGTATGTTTAAGCAACTGTATCAAAATACGATTCTAATTACTTTTCCTTCAGTCCTAGAACAGAAGTTGTATATCCTTCAGCCTATGAGAGAAATGCGAGTAATGCCCCCCACTGGTAAACATTCATCCCGTCACTTTTTTTTCTCCGAGTGACACTTATAAAGCCGTTCCGACGGGTATCCAATATCACAATAGTAAAAGTCCTCGATTGATTTTTCATTTATTTGCTTCCGATTCTCTCACCCTAAGATCTTAATTAGTACCGTCTCCAAACAGAAAACTAGGATGAACTCCCTCTTCTATAATCGAGATGAGAATTGATGCTGATTAGACAGACTAAAAGCTCTGTTTCTATTCGTTGTTAGGCAAATCGATCATAGAAAGCGGACAAGAAAGTAAGAAAACAGAGCTGCCTAGAAAGGCTGGCTGATGCTGTGTTCTGCTTGGATATATTAGAAGATGGATTGGAATATAGGCCTCCTTAGAGAATAATAAACTCCCGTTCAAGCTTGTAGATTTTCCAGTAAATGGAGCGTGAAAGTCAAATGGCGTTGCTCTGGGAGAAAAATTGAACAGACGCAGCAGTGAAGCAAAATTTCAGTCAAACACCTCATTGTATTCCGTGTGAGATTGAAATGCCCTTTGTCAGGAACGCCGATTCATATTTTCTTCAATTTTCATCTTTTCCTAAAATTATTCCATACATCTTCTGTACTGTCAAAATTTAAACTTCCCAGTTTCTTGTCCAACTGTTCCAGGAAAGTTCCTCTCTAATCCTGATTTTGGTGTCTACGAACATCATAGCTCCCCAAAAAATAATTACCCTTCCCAAATTTCAGCCTTTGATTAACTGTAACTTAGACACTATTAGATGGTAATCTTTACTATTAACATCAATAAAAGGGCGGCGAAAGTGGTCCACAAGTATCATAGTCATTTTTAAAATGGAACATACAAGTATCGCTATTTTGTTCAATTGCGCTTGCGCTTTGTCAATGCGCACGCGCACATATGGTTGGTGTTAGAAACTATCCAGAAATGCCAAGTTTGAACCAGAAATATTTGAAATAGGCTTGATTGGGTGGCAGTCCTTTCACCTAATCAGAGGGTTTTCCTAGTGACGAGGAGTTATTGAAAGGGAAAGTAGTATTTTATACTTTTAGCTAGTGTCACTACCAGCCAATGAAAAACCCTCTTTGTCGAGTGTAGTCGGAAGTTTACGATCTTTCCCGTTCAATTTTTACACTTCTGGTACAGTTTGTAATTCCCGCCATTCATGTGCATGCGCATTGATGGTGGGCAAGAATTCTGGTTGAAAATAGTTACATTTGAGTGTTAAGCAAAAGAGACTCGTGATTGTGAACCATGCTCGCCGCCCTGAATAACACTACTCCCACACACCCTAGTTTCTTGTATTGACCCTACCAGTCTTTGATCTACAATATAATCATCAATTCCCTACCTCACGGTCAGCCACTGAGCTGGATGGCCAGTGGTTAAAGAATGACTGCCCAGCAGCACCAAGAGAAAATTGTTAAAGAATTAAGAGGCAGATTTTGAAATGACCTGAGTTTAATTGTTTATAATTAATTTACTTATAAATAATAATTTATTAAATATAATACTATACCCTCTCCAAAAGGATGTACGGAGGGGTTGAGGGCTTGAGGCCTCGGCCACCCTAAATCCTCATTTTTGCTGGAATTCTGAACACTTTTTCTTAAACTATAAAACATTTTTTTTGGTTAGTCTATGCGGCCTCCGGTCGTTCACCAGATCGTGCATCTTGACGTATTTTGTGAATCTAGCTACTATGGCGGTCCCAAATTTCCAGGGGAAAGTAAAGTCATCAAAACGGTAGACTATAAAAGAAAAAAAATAGATAAAAAAATACAGCCCCTCCCTTCTGCGTATGTGCCTCATTACCCCCTTCCCCCTAAAAATGAATGTGATGTTACTGTCGACATATGCAAAACTGGAGATATTCAATTTGTAAGGATAGAATTATACACGTCTCTAAGGGTATTGTGAAGTTCTATTTCCCGAAAGGGGTATTTATTCTATTTATTTTCCGAAGAACTGTGGGAAACTCCAATCTGTTGTTTCTTTGTGTTGAGACATTTGCAACCATTCACAGTTTCTTAGTTATGGCTATGGTAACCATGATATGTGTTACACAATACGAACCCCTTTTACTAAAATTTCAAAGGATTTATCAAACTTGATTCAATACCCTAGGAACAATTGAACTACCCTTGATTTTGCGCTTATTGTGTTTTCAAAAGAATTCTCATACTTTGACTGTGAATTCAAAGAATTTCCCCGCAGATGTAATATGTTGATTACATCTTTCATTCTAATGAAAAAGACACAATTCTGAATCGAGCAAGCCATTCGCTTGAGCCAGTTATATGAATAATTTTATTCGGCTTAGAGGTGGGGGGTGTGCGTTTTGATGATGGAGGGCCAATATTTATCAAAATGGTAAAACAGATAAAATATATTCAATCAATAGAAAGTTGTGAGGCTTTTCTAAGATATGTGGCTTCACAAAAAGCCCAGAAGAAGAGATGGCGCTTGAATTCTAACCTTTTTTTTACTCAAAATGGAGTTAATTACTCGGTCAAATCATGCCTCTTAACTGCGGCCCTAGACCTTGATTTTTGCTCGAAATGGCTCAAAATTTGTGGGAATTTGAGCAGGCCTACTCTAAAATAAGAGAGCTAAAATTTTTGAAAAAACGAAAACACACAGAGATACTTGTATGATATTAAATAAAAAAACAAGTCTTTTCAACTGAAAGTAAGGAGCAACATTAAAACTTAAAACGAACAGAAACTATTACATATATGAGGGCTTTCGCCCCCTCGTCAATACCTTACTCTTTACGCTAAAGTTCAAATCCTGTTCCAATTCTTTAAGAATGACCCCCTGAATCACAAACGCCGTTTAATTAGAATAAATAGCTCTTTTGAAAGTACTAAAAAAAAACTTTAGCGTAAAGAGCGAGGTATTGACGAGGGTGCGAACCGCCTCATATAGTTCCCTTCATAAAGTTCATAACTTGTAGTCCTTCCTCCAGGGACTGTGGGGGATTAAGTCAGTAGAAGGGGGGGGGGGGGTGTTACCCCCATGTGGCACCCGTGCTGCCACCTATAACTTTTTTGAACACCATATATGGGCATAGAACCACGTGGTTTATGGTTTTCTCACTGAGAATGAAAAAACAGGAATTTTCTCACTTGAAAAAACAGGAATTTTCTCACATTGATGGTTGTTTTCTTGGATGGTTATGTGTGTTGATCGATTTATTTGATGTTTTTATGGATTTTGTCAGTGAGAATTTGAAAAAGAGAAACTTTGTCCCGTTCATGGATTATTGAGTCTAATGGGGGCAGGTCAATGACACTTCCTTCTTGTTGTTGCCCCGATGCAAATGTCATGGTGTCCAAAAATAGTATTTGTTATTGTTGCTCTCAGCAAATGTTATGACTTTCCCGGAAACAGTTAGATCACCTATCGTGAATCAATAATTCCCCTTAGAAACAACAAATTAATTCCCCTTTCTTGACAGATCAATCAACCAATGACATCATCTGTCAGACTTTAAAAATTTTCGCCTAGAAACGATTCTCCAGGAATAGATCCAAGTCATTAATGTCATTGCCTCGGAAACAACTCTTTTGGTCGAACTCCATAGGATATTAATAACCAAAGGCCATGGAAACAATTCTCCAAGAAACATCTTAGCGATGAATTATTTTAGCGCGGGAATCAGGTTTCTTATTAATTTGAAATGCATTAGCGCAGAGATGCCAAAAACAAAAGGAACACGCTGAAATTACGTTTAGGGATTATTTGGGCGAAACCGTTTTAGACAGGCTATGGAACTATTTCGGCGAAACAGTTAGAGACATTTTGAAAGAAGATTTTTGAAGAGGTTTTAGAAGAGAATTTAATGGTGAAACTCTGTGGTCGTTATAATACACAAGTTCCATTTGAACAGTGTTGTGAGGTCCTCTACCCCAACCCCAAAGGGTTCCGATCCCCCACCCAACCCCGAAGGAAGCCCCCGGTACTCAAAGGTCCCCCAAGCTCCCAAAGAGCCCCAGCCCCACAAACGCCCTCCTCAGACCCTCAAAGGCCCTCCTCTAGTCCTCAAAGGGCCCCCGGACCCCCAAAGGGCACCCCGGACCCCAGAGGCCCTCCCCCCGGTCCTCAAAGGTCCCCCGGGCCCGAGAAGCGCCGCGGGGCAGGAATGCGCCGCATGGGGATGCGCCGCAGGGGATGCACCGCAGGGATGCGCCGCTGGGAAGCGCCGCAGGGATGCGCCGCAGGGATGCGCCGCAAAAAAGTAAACTAAAAAGTAAAAATTTCGAAATGTTATCCCCCAAACGCCCTCCTCAGACCCCCAAAGGCCCTCCCCTGGTCCTCAAAGGTCCCCCAGGCTCCCAAAGGGCCAACCGGCCCCCAAGGGTCCCCCAAACACCCTCCCCGGGCCCCCCAAAGAGTCCCCTCTCCATTTTTTTAATACTTTTTTATGGCTTTATTATATCTTTTTCTGAACAAGTTCCATTCATAATGTCATTCCTAAACCCATTTTCCAACCTCAAAGAGTCCCCTCCCCAATTCATAAATACTTTCTTGAATTTTTTAACATGGAATTTTTTTTAACATTTTACGTATCTTAAAATGACATGAAATATGCTTACGGCTCTACCAACCGTACTCTGTGCTTGTTCATGGACACGACGCGGCTTTTCCACTGGTACTCTTTGGCAGGTTATCAACACTACCGAGTTTATTGCATGCATTAAATCAGTATTTTTTACGCAGTGGAAGGATCAACACACAATTCATATCTGTAAAAAGTGAAGATGAATTATTCGACGAAAGTATGTGCACATGAAAAAATCATTGTCGTGTTGAACGCTGACAAGGAGAAATACCTGAACTATGAAACGAGTGCAAGTGGAGATCTTATTGGCAATGTATGCATACGTTGTCATGACAGTGAGGAGTTAAATTCCTTTGGTGTACCCAAGAATTTCCATCATGCAAGTGGTGGATATGCGAGAGTAACATTACCAGAGAAATTAGTAGTCAAAGAGAATGCCAACTTAAAAATAATAGTTGATGAAGAGGGACAACTTCTAGCTAATGGTTCTGGTAGCATGTTAGCCGTTGATAGAACTTATCGCAATTCTTCCGGTGTTAGCATTCGAATGAAAGCAAAAGGAAAAAGAAGACATGCATACAGCTGCATCAACATCATAAATCATATCATGTCAATGTGCCAAAACTGCTATCTATGTAAAAATAATGTGACAATAGACAGTGAAATCGCAGGCAGAATAAAAAGGACATTAGCAGACAATATCATCAATGAATATAAAGATGAAATGACGGAAAGTGAAGCGCAAGTGTACTAATAATGTATAATAATGTATTTAACATATTTTTATATCAATATTCTACATGTCCTTATTTCATTAAAAATACCTTATGCATTATTTTGTTAAGTGTTCATTATTTTTAGGGTATGCTAGAACGTCAAACGTTCAGAATATCTATTAAAAAGGTCAGAGATGTAAGAAAAATAATTTTAGAGATAATGATACTACTAGCAGGTTCAATTTTTCATAGAAGATAGAAAAGTTCAAGTTCTCTTCTGAATTTTACCAAAGAACACAATTCAATTCTAATTTCACCAGAGAAAATAAAAAGCTTACTCTTCACTTTTAAGTTCACCAAGACATAAAAAATTTAAAGTTCACTTCTAAATTTTTCCGTAGAAGATAGGAAAAGTTATACTATGATAGTGATTATTTTCCATGAAGATAAAAAGTTTCACTTTAATTCTAAATTTTCTTAAATTCAATTCCGACCTTTCTCAAAGAGTCAAATTTAAAGTTCTATTCCAAATATTTTCCCGGAACAAGAAAAGTCCCAAGACATAAAAAATTTAAAGTTCACTTCTAAATTTTTCCGTAGAAGATAGGAAAAGTTATACTATGATTGTGATTATTTTCTATGAAGATAAGAAATTTCACTTTAATTCTAAATTATCTTAAATTCAGTTCTGACCATTCTCAAAGAGATGAAAAAATTTAAAGTTCTGTTCCAAATATTTCCCCGGAAGAAGAAAAGTTCAACTTCGATTCTGAATTTTCTCAATGAAAATGAAATAAGTTATTGATCAATTCTATTTTCCCAAAATAATATAAGATTTTCCACTTCAATTCAGATTTTTCTCAAAGAGATGAAAAAATTTAAAATATTGTTCCAAATTTTTCTTAGAAGATAGAAAAGATCAAGTTCTAATCTGAATTTTACCAAAGAACACAATTCAATTCTAATTTCTCCAGAGGAAATAAAAAGCTTCCACTTCAGTTTTAAGTTTACCAAGACATTAAAAAATTTAAAGTTCAGTTCTAAATTTTTCCTTAGAAGATAGGAATAGTTATACTTTGATTGTGATTATTTTCTATGAAGATAAAAAGTTTCACTTTAATTCTAAATTTTCTTAAATTCAGTTCCGACCTTTCTCAAAGAGATGAAAAAATTTAAAGTTCTGTTCAATATATTTTCTCGGAAGAAGAAAAGTTCAACTTCGATTCTGAATTTTCTCATTGAAAATGAAATAAGTTATTGATCAATTCTATTTTCCCAAAATAATATAAAAATTTTCCACTTCACTTCAGATTTTTCTCAAAGAGATGAAAAATTTAAAATACTATTCCAAATTTTTCATAGAAGATAGAAAAGTTCAAGTTCTCTTCTGAATTTTACCAACAAACACAATTCAATTCTAATTTCTCCAGAGAAAATAAAAAGCTTCCACTTCAGTTTTAAGTTCACCAAGACATAAAAAATTTAATGTTCTGTTCTAAATTTTTCTGTAGAAGATAGGAAAAGTTATACTATGATAGTGATTATTTT
>JAQQPU010000128.1:8270-42568 GCA_029168905.1 Artemia sp. Kazakhstan ARC1039 | reverse complement strand
ACTTGTTTTTTTTATATAATTTCTGATCGTTTTTTAAATAATGCTGGGAAATCTGGCGCCCCCTTCACAGAAATGTATATATATAAACTATATAAACTATATATAAACAATGGGCAAAGTTTATAACTTGCAGCCCTTCCCCCGGGAACAGTGGGGGATTAAGTCCTCCTCAAAAACATATTAATTAGATTTTCGACTATGCTGAACAAAATGGATATCTCAAAATTTTAATTGGGTGACTTCGGGAAAAAATGAGCGTGGGAGGTGGCCAAGTTGCCCTCCAATTTTTTGGTCACTTAAAAAGGGCACTAGAAATTTTAATTTCCGTTTGAATGAGCCCTCTCACGATATTCTAGGACTACTGGATCGATACGATCACAACTGAAAAAAAAAATAAATAAACACGCATCCGTGATCTTTGTTCTGGCAAAAAATACGAAATTCCACATTTTTGCAGATAGGAGCTTGAAACCTCTATAGTAGAGTTATCTGATACGCTGAATCTGACGGTGTGATTTTCATTAAAGTTCTATGAGTTTTAGGGGTTGTTTCCCCCTTTTTCCGAAAATACGGCAAATTTTTTCAGGCGCGTAAATTTCGATGGGTAAGACTAAACTTCATGAAACTTATATATTTGAAATCAGCATCTGATTCTAAAAATCTGATTCTTCTGATGTATCTATTGGTATCAAATTCCGTTTTTTAGAGTTTCGGTTAGCCTACCATTGAGCCGGGTCGCTCCTTACTTACAGTTCGTTACCACGAACTGTTTGATACGCGTTACAAGGTTACGTCGAGGGGAAACAGAGCCTATTCATTTGAACCCCCTACCCCTCCAAAATAGTTTTCTGATTCGTAAAACGGTCGTTAAATGCAGATAAAAAGAAAATTTTGGTACTTGTGTATTATACGCCAAACACTCGACTGCTTAGTTTGATTAGAACTTGTTTTTTTTAAGCTCAATCCTAATGAAATATCACAAAATATGATGAAAATATAATACTTTATTGACAAAATTATAGAAAATACTAAAAAACTTGTAGAATGTCAGCCGCCCATAACGTATTGATGCCATTAAGAAATTTAAAAACCGGTTATACTTAAGCTCTACTTATATGAAGCCCTTCAGTGTTTGGTGTATAATACACAAGCACCAATATTTCTACTATAAAAACAAATGATATTTCTCCGACTCGTCAGTTAGTCTTGCAAATGCAGGTTAAGAGACCCTTCACCCCTCCCCTCCCCCCACAATACTAAATCTTTAAGTAATCCAAAAATCCCGGACATGGTCCTGACGTATTATGTCACATACTTGAGTTGTATCCATATAGGCCTATAGACTAATGTCATTTCTGCCCCTGCCTTGCCATACCAAATGGTGAAGTCTTGCCCTGAAAGGATAAACTAGCCGAATCTCCCTTGGTCAGACGGCCTAATATAGCTCTTACCTCTGGAGATATTCAGGTCTACCTCCCTTTTTTTAGCACTGAGAACGGCTTGGCACAAGTCCTTGCCGAAATATCTGCTTTGTGACGTATCACAAAATATGATGAAATATCACATGAAATATCACAAAATATGGTGGAAATATAATACTTTATTAGCAAAATTATGGAAACTACAGAAAAATTTGTAGAATGTAGGCCACCCAGAACGTATTGATGCCATTAAGAATTTTCAAAACCGGTTATCAAACAGTTCGTGGTAACGAACTGTAAGTAAGGAGCGACCCGGCTCAATGGTAACCGAAACTCTAGAAAACGGGTTTTTGATACCAATAGATACATCAAAAGAATCAGATTTCAATGCTGATTTCAAATATATAAGTTTCATCAAGCTTAGTCCTACCCATCAAAAGTTAAGCGCCTGAGAAAATTTGGCTGATTTTCGAAAAAAGGGGGAAAGACCCCCTAAAAGTTATAGAACCTTAATGAAAATCACACCATCATATTTAGCGTATCAGAGAACCCTACTGTAGAGGTTTTAAGCTCCTATCTACAAAAATGTGGAATTTTGCATTTTTTGCCAGAAGAAAGATCACGGATGCGTGTTTATTTGTTTTTTTTTTTTTGTTTTTTTTTCAGGGGTGATCGTATCGACCCAGTGGTCCTAGAATATCGTGAAAGGACTCATTGGAACGGAAATTAAAAGTTCTAGTGCCCTTTTTAAGTGACCAAAAAATGGAGGGCAACTAGGCCCCCTCCCACGCTCTTTTTTTCCCAAAGTCACCTGATCAAAATTTTGAGATGACCATTTTGTTCAGCATGGTTGAAAATATGATAAATATGTCCTTTAGGATAACTCAATCTCCCGAAGTCCCCGGGGAGAGGACTGAAAGTCATGAACTTTGCCCAATGTTAACATATAGTATTGGTTATTAGGAAGTATACAGACGTTTTCAGGGGGGATTTTTTCTGTAGTACGGGGTGGGTAGGTTGGGGATTATGTGGGAGGATCTTTCCATGAAGGAAGTTTTCATGGGGGAAGGGACATTGCTATGAAGAGGGCGCCGGATTTCCCAGCATTATTTAAAAAAAAGATCAGAGATTAAATATAAAAAAACAAGTTTTCCAACTGAAAATAAGGAGTAACATCAAAGCTTAAAACGAACAGAAAATACTACGTGTATGATTGGGTTCACCCCCTAATGAGTACCTCGCTCTTTAAGCCAAAGATTTTTTAGTACTTTCATAAGAGCTTTTTATTCTAAATAACGGCCTTTGTGATTAAGGGGTCATTTTTAAAGAATTGGAACAAAATTCGAACTTTACCTTAAAGAGCGAGGTATTGACTAGTAGGCGAGCCCCCTAGTATACGTATTAAAAATATATGAATATAGAATTTCTTTACGTAAGTTAATTCGTAAGTTACGTATATTTATTACTAATAAAAACGTTCGTAAATAAAATTAAACAAGTTTCGAGAAAGCCATTTAACCAAATAAAAGTAAAATTAATATGCAAATTTTGTTTTAATTATTCATGTACGGTGAGCCAAAATCAAAACCTGCACCAATTCAAAAACGTTCAAAAATTAAATAAAAAAAAAGTTTTTTTAACTGAAAGTAAGGAACGACGTTAAAACTTAAAACGAACAGAAATTATTCCGTATATGAAAGGGTCTGTCCCCTCCTCAACGCCTCGCTCTTTACGCTAAAGTTTGACTTTCTCACAACTCTTATTTTTTTAAACAATAAAAAACTTTAGCGTAAAGAGCGAAGCGTTGAGGAGGGGACAGCCCCTTTCATATACAGAATAATTTCTGTTTGTTTTAAGTTTTAACATCGTTCCTTACTTTCAGTTAAAAAAACTTGTTTTTTTTTATTTAATACTTAATATGAAACACTTGAGTGTTTGGTGCATAATATACAAGCACCAATATTTCTACTATAAAAACAAATGATATTTCTCTGACTCGTCAATTAGTCTTGCAAATGCAGGTGGGAGACCCTTAACCCCCCCCCCCACTACACAAACTCTAAGTAATAAAAAACCCGGACATGGTCCTGACGTATTATGTCACATTCTTGAGTTGTATCCATATATAGACAAATGTTATTTCTGCTCCTGCCTTGCCATACTAAACGGTGAAGTCTTGCCCTGAAAGGATAAACTAGCTGAATCTCCCTTGGTCAGACGGCCTAAAATTCTCTCTGGAGATATTACCTCTGGAGATAGTCAAGTTCACCTCCCTTTTTTCTTAGCGCTGAGAACGGCTTGGCATATGTCCTTGCCGAAATATCTGCTTTGTCTTTTCGTTGTTTCTTTTCAGCTGGCTGTAAATAGGCTACCCTATTTTTGGTATAGGCTTTGGTAGGGTATAGGCTACCCTACTCTTAATAATTTTTATTGTTCTTTCCTTCATATTCTTTATTTTTTTTATCTAGCCTCTAGAGGTATATCACTCATGTCCTGGTTCAAAACTCAAACTGCAAAAGCGACAGACATGCAGGAACTTACTGGGGGGATGGGGCTCGGGAGAGGGGGAACTAAATTAAAAATGTGCAAAAGATATACAAATTGCTTGGAAAATACTGAAAGTTGGGGAAAGAATCGGCTGATACACGTTCGAAGAGTACATAATCCACATATACTTTTCAGAGGCGAGACCTAGAAGCGTGGGGTCTTGCAACACAAATAAGCTTGGAGGTAAGAACCACGTCCGCCCCGATAAGCACTGCACAACATTGTGATTCATCAAACTAGTATTTCCTTAAAGGAAAGATGAAAAACAAAAGTGTTTTCTGAAACCCAACAGCCGGCAGAGCTCCAATGGTTTGCATTATGTCTCAAACAATGAGTAATGACTTCAGTTGTAAAAAGAACCCGAGATGAAAAATATTTACAACAAGCTTACCGGTTTATTCAGATTCCCACGACATGATTAGTCTAGGGCGATATTCGATATTGACATGTCGGATGAAATATCGAAAAATTAAATTTCGATATCGAAAACGTTATTTGAAGCTTTACACCTCTTATCCTGAAAGTATGAAATAATATGAAGCGCTGTACGATACAACCCAATACTGGTTCAGGATATCACCCGATGCTAAGGCCTTGATGTTTTGGCCAAAATTTGACAAATCAGCCGGTTTTGACCTTGATTTATGAGCCGCCTGGCCTGATAGTGTCAATAGGCGTTGTTTTACAACGTTTGGATTCAAATAGAAGGCGACTATTTGGAACAGATTCTGTGGTGTCCCCCCCTCTCGAAAAAATACTCTTTTTAAACGCAGATTTTTAATACTTCCGATAATTGCATGGCTGAAAAAAAGTCAACCATAAATATTATTCTAGGGGGGGGGGCTAAGCTTTGAAAAAAAGTTTTTTCATTAAAATGTGCTATTTTTCTGAGTACAATAAATCTTACTCTTATTCCTTCATGTTTTTGGTCTTCTAGGGGGGAGACTAACCCCCCACTGGTGTTTATTAGGGGCACCTTTACATGGCCAACATAACTGTCAATGATAATGCACTCTAAGTTTCATTATGAATGGGAAAAATGTCCCAAAAAATTAATATTCGTAACGAACATTAACACGAAATGAAAATCGTTAATTCCCGTTAAAGTTAATTTTCGTGGAAATTTCGGCGAGCCTATTTTTTTCGGGGGAATTCAAGAAAACCTTATAAAATCTGGAAATAGTTGTAGCAATGGTTGTCAATTCAAAAAATACGGGATAGAGGGGCAAAATATGTATTTCTAGATCTAGGGGGGGGGGCGCTTTTTAATGAAAATACGTACAAGGATGATTTTCAATGGAAATACTATAAAAAGTAATATTTTTTTAGAATCTAGAGAAGGGCAAGAACGACAGGGGAAGAATTGCCCCTCCACCTAAATTGGTGCCCCTTCTGAAAACACTGTTTTAGGGCCATGATGGTGAGAACTCTTGGCTTTTTAAGTAACTGAACAAAGCGACAAAACAATAAAAGGGATTTATTTCCCTTACCTTCCGGAAAAGGGCAATTATAATCATTAATAAGAAATATCATGTGTTATGTGATAGCATCCGGACTGCTTATAATGATTGATTGACAGGCTATAGGCAGCAATCATCTTGTAATTCGCAGTCACAAAATTTGGCTAATTAGTTCTACCAAATCCAACGGATTTCTGTTTGAGGGTTGAACACCATGACGATCATCACGGATACGCTTATCCCGGATATATTTACGTTATGGAAAACGTTCTTCGGCTAAAACATATTTACGTTATCATGGTTGCAGTGGCAGCTGCAACCTAGTAAAGAGCGAACAACAGTCCATAGTAACCGAAAGTCAAAAAACCGCTTTGAAAAAAACTACCTAGTGAAAAATTGCCATCTATTATTTCGTTTCTTCTTAAAAGTAAAAGTTTATTGGGAAAAGAAATTTATGGTGATTTCGAAAAAAAAAATTAAACCACTCGAAAATGACGTCAGATCAAAATGAAAAGCGTAGGCCTACCATTGCAATCTGCATGGTCGAAAACCTTGTTCAGGGCAATTACAGTCCTCCTCCTTGAACAACAAGGAAAATCTCTTTTTTGCATGGGTAGCACTGATCCGTCTCTTTTTTTTCATTTTTTTTCAGCAGGCCTAGCGGGTTACCAGAACATCATAGAGAGATGCTTAATGGCTCATTCAAAAGCTATTTTGTATATCTACTTGCTCTTTATAAATTCCGCCATCTGTAAGAGCCGTATGGCACTAAAATGGCACTTTTTGTGCCGTTTCTCAAGGGGTGGCGCTAGCAGGCTACCTGAATATCGTAAACATGTTTTTTATAGCTCATATAAAAGATATTGCTCATATCTACGTTCTTCCTATAAATCCCACCATCTGCAAGTTCTAATGGCACAAAAACGGCACTTTTGGTGCCATGTCTCAAGTGGAAAAGCTGGGGCTATTGGGCTAGCATAACTTTTAAGAGTTATTTTTAATGGCTAATTTGAAAGCTATTGTTCATATCTACAGGCTTTTTATTAATTCTACTCTTCGTAAGTGTAATATAGCACTGAAAACAACACTTTTAGTGTCACCTCTTAAGTAGAAAGGCTCTGAAGCACAAAAAAAATACTGTTGTAATAGTTATGTTCCACAACCCTTAACTGGAGGTTTACAAGAACCCATCCCGTACACTCGCCCTCCCAGCCCCCTTAGTAAGTTTCATAAATCGTCTGCTCACCAGTAAGCAACTGCAACAATAGAAGGCTACCACACCATAGTAGATAGATGTTTAATGGCTCAATTAAAAGCTATTGCTTATATTTGCTTGGTATTTAAACATTCTACCATCTATTAGATTTCACGGATATCAATGTTAGCTAGTTTCTTGGGACAATTTGCAATGAACTCTTTGTCACGGTTGAAGCATTAGCTGCAACCTAGTAAAGAGCGAACCACAGCCCATAGTAACGAAAAGTTAAAAAACGTTAAGACGATCCTTTTTTACTTCTTTTTTCCAGGCTTAGGGAGTTACTAGAACATCATAGAGAGATGCTTAAGAGCTCATTCAAAAGCTGTTTCTCATATGTACATGGTTTATATAAATTCCACCATCTGCAAGGGCCAAATGGTACGGTGTTTTCAGTACAGCGCCAGTTTCCTATAATCGTAGGAACATAGGGAAACATAATTAGTTGGTTTATTTGTACTAGTTTTATTGATATATGTTAGATAGACGGTGAAGTAATTTTGTCCGTTTCAAGTTCGCTCTTTACTTCCCTCGTAAAACTGTGTTTTAAAAAAAACTAATTAAGTAATAAAGCAGCCTTCACTCTATGCACGTTGCTTTCTATGCTAGTAGCTCTTTCACAATCAGCCGTAGAGCTTTTCACACTGGTATAACAAATGGTTTTACGCTACGTTATCTAATCATACGGAGCAAATTCTGTCCGTAACATGGGTTGTGTTAAGTAGACTTAAGCTCTACTTGGAATTTTAGGTTAAGTGAGATTATCTTACGTTATGGAAAAATGAACACAGCAGCAACATAATATAATTTATAAGTGAGTGATAAATAAAATTTTAAAATAAATTTATTAAATTTTAATTAATTAATTAATTGTAATTTATTAATTGCCGATCCAGAAATTCTATTTTATTGCTGTTATATTGACTTTTCCAAAAAGTAACATAAACATGCTTAACTTATAATTCTAATTAAAGCAATATAATTCTAATTAATTATATGGCATTGCCTAAATTACAGAAAATTTTTGTTTCATAAGATGGCAGAAAGTAACGTCAACCTAGATTATACTAGCGTGAAAGGCCTTATGGCGTAGTGTGAAAGCACCTTAAAAGACATCATAGGAACAGGCACCGTGCAGCTAAAGTGTTTGGATATGCTGAAGAAGATTTATAACCAGTATTTCAATCTACAATTTGTTCTTTAGATCACAAGTTTGTCAGTTTAATGCGAAAATTTGAGACATTCCTAGACTTATTTACGAAATGATTGCAAATTTCTTGAATAATCAAAAAACTGATTTATCTTGTGATTCTGAAGATATTACAGATCAATGCAGCAGATTTAATCGTAATTGGTAATAATATATAAATAATAAGAGAATTTTTGTTCACAAATAAATTTTTGTTTTATAAAAGCAGTCAAATGATACCAATCATCCCCATAAAGGCTTCATGGCCTGTAGAAGCGTAGGGGAGAGATACATATTCTATGGAACACCAACACAATACGAAACAGAAAGAAAAAAAAATAAACAGACTAGGCGATAAGAATGTAAGTAGGCTCCAGCCTACTCTGTATACACTAACCGCAAAGGGGCAGAGAGTGAAAAAAAACTAACATTTCTAACAATATAATAAAATCTACTATATACTAGTTGTATTTATTAGAATGGATTATTAGAATGGAATTATTAGAATTTATTATTGATGAATTATTATTATAATTCCTGCGTTATTATTATAGTGAGCGACATTTCCGATCATTTCCCTGTTTACTCTAGATACTGTTTTGATAAACTGACTATTGAGAGGACTAGTGAGTCTGGTAAGAGGCCTTTTAGGTTTGGTGAAGTGGAATTGATGCTTCTTAGGTCAAGATTGGCAGAAATTTCTTGGGGTGGTTTTGAGAGTGATTCTGATTTTTGTAATTTATTTGATGCTTTTTATGAGTCTATTAAAGACGCTGTTCTTGATATTTGTTCTGTTTCACCTTCTAATCGAAAGTCTAAGAATGCTTTTTCTCTAAATCCTTGGATGACCCCTGGTCTCCTTAGGAGTTGTAGGAGAAAAATAATCTCTGGAGGGCCTTTAAGTCTGCTAGCCCTTCAATGAAAGCTATTTGCTTTCAGCGATTTAAAATTTATAGGAATATTTATAATTCTGTGTGTCGAAAGGCCAAGTCCCAGTATTATTTTAATTGTTTTTCAGATTGTGGTAAAGATATACGAAAAACATGGCAGGTTATAAATTCTGTGATTAGGCCCTCTTTTCAGTCTCCATCAACCCCTTCTTTTTTGGATCTCGATGGCAAAATCATCGAAGGTGAACTGAATGTTCAAGATGCATTTACTTCATATTTTGCGAATATTGGTAAAAGGACCGCTTCGGCTGTTGCAGTTTTACTGAATTATCTTCACTCTGCCATAGATTCCCATTTGATTCCTGCTGCTTTGTTTCTGGATGTTCGTAAAACCTTTGATTCTTTAACCCACAGTGTTCTTCTATTTAAACTTTCTCATTTTGGCGTAAGAGGTAGTGCGTTTTATTGGTTCAAGTCTTTCTTGTCTGGTAGAATAATTTCTGTTGATCCACTTTTTCGCTCACCATCAAGTGTTGACCAGGGGGTCCCTCAAGGGTCAGTTTTAGGGCCGGCACTGTTTTTAATTTATATAAATGACCTAATTTTTGCAGTTAGAAATAAAAATCCTCTTTATTGCTGTCGTCTATGTCATCCAACAGTCTCCCTTACCCACAACTATAGTTTGCATACCTCGGATTCTCTTGTTACTTTTGCCGATGATACCACCCTTATTACTTCTGGGAGAACAGAGGATGAGGTTCGTACAAAGTTAGTGGACCTCTTTGAGAGAGTTTCAATTTGGTTTGATGCTAACTCTCTTGCCTTAAATGTTTCTAAAACTAGTTTTTTAGTTTTTTCTCGTATATCCCAGGCTTGTCCTCAATTATCTGAAATTCATATATCCAAAGGCTTTATTAGTAGACCAAAGGATGGCCATGTCCGTTTACTAGGTATCCTCCTAGATGAAAATTTATCTTTTAAACACCACATTGATTTGATTAAAATGAAGGTATGCAGAAACCTCGGTATTCTAAGAAAACTAAAACATATCATTCCAGGGCCAATTCTAAGAATCCTATTTCATAGCTTAATTCATTCTTATGTTTCCTATTGTTCAGTCATATGGATGTCTACTTTCCCTTCTTTTCTCAAACCGCTTTCGAATACTTATGATAAAGCTATAAATCTTATCCAGGATGTAAATCGTTCGGCAACTAAACCGTTACTTGATATTAAAAAACTTTGTATTCTTTCCTGTGCGTCTTTCGCTTTTCTCCAAATCCATGGTGATATTCCTAGGTCCCTTAGATTTACGTCTTCTTTTGTATCTGATCGGTCAAATCATCAACTCCGTAGTTCTCTAAATATCCAAATTCCCCATACACCAACAATAAGATCCGATTTTAATCCTCTTGTTGCGTGTCATTTGACATGGAACACCCTTCCCGATTCGGTTCGAGAATGCCACTCGTTTGGCACCTTCAAAAGACTAGTAAAAAAATATTTGTTTTCATGTGATTAATTTTTCTTTACTTTTGCCTGCTGCCAATAGTTTTTTTCATTTAATTCTTTTTTTATTATTATTATTATTTTATTTTTTTTTTTATAGATGTTGTGATTCACTGTAGTTTGATAAAGCTTATTTAGTGAACTCTCCTTTTTTTTTTTATAGATGTTGTGATTCACTATAGTTTGATAAAGCTTAGTTAGTGAACTCTCCTTAGTTTTTTTTTTTTTTTTTTTTTTTTTTTTTTTTTTTTTTTTTTTTTTTTAAAGCAAATGCTTTACATGTTAAAAGTTCAAATGCTTATGTTTATATGTTTAAGTATTAATGTTATGTTTATATTGTTTAAATCTTAAGCGTTTAAATGTTTAATATTTATTTGATCTTTTCATAATCCCCCTCCTACAGGCCATGGAGCCTTTGTGGGGATTTGTAGATTGTTATGTAATTATTTTACTGGTATATGGAAAATAAATCTATCTATCTATCTATCTATCTATCTATTAGGATGAATTACTGATGACTATACATCATATTCAGGATTGCAATTATAAGTTTGGTTATTAGTTTTTTAATGTTATATCGGATCAAATAGAGCAGCATATACTTTGAAGGCATATACTTTGAATCGTAGCCTACTTGCTGCTCTGATATTGTTCAATTGCATGTGTGAACATGATCGCTTTTAAAATAGCCTTCCTCCTGCTCTGGCGAAATTTCTGCTAATAATCTTGAAGTATCAAGACACAAAAATAAAACTTCTTTTGCCCCCCCCCCCCCCTGACCCATCTTCAGTTTTTTTATGCCTGAAAACCTAAGATTTTTCTTTTAATTGTTTCAAAATTATGAAGTTTTTAGGGTATTACAATATTTTCGTCAGTGTTGCCACGTTGTACACGTTAAAACGATTATGAAAAACCAATTAATTAGATTTGACAACGCTTTCCACCCCTGAAGTTTAAAAAAACTAACAATCTGTTGATTTTTAAAGATACCT
Source organism: Artemia sp. Kazakhstan ARC1039 (assembly GCA_029168905.1). NCBI lineage: Eukaryota > Metazoa > Arthropoda > Branchiopoda > Anostraca > Artemiidae > Artemia > Artemia sp. Kazakhstan ARC1039. The sequence continues at coordinate 31,305 of JAQQPU010000128.1, read as the reverse complement.
ATATTTTCAAAGGGAAATTATACCTTCTTAAGTTGTTTTGAGACACTTGCTTTTAGCTCGTTTTTTTCTGATTTTTAGTCTGATTTTTAGTCTTGTTCTTCCATAGAACAAAACCTTGTTCTTCTTATTCTTCCCATTAGTCGCAGATCCATTGTTTTCAAAATTAATTAAAAAAAACTTTCTGAAAAATAAGTTTTTCAAAGAAAAGTAAAGGCCATCTTAAACTTAAGCTCAGCAGATACAAATACATGTTAAAATTCAAACTCAAACCGACCAGAAATTATTATTAAAGAATAAATGAAACCCAAAACGAACAGAAATTAAATAAACAATGATAGCAAAAAACATACAACAAGTAATAATATAAATGAATAAATAGATCTTAAAGCGAGTAATGCTTAGATTGAATATGAAAATCAAGCTTAAAACGAAACAAAATATTTTGCTATTGGCGTATAAATGAAACAAAACGAACAGAAATTAAACAAACAATCAATGCAAACAAACATACAATAGATATTATAATGTAAATGAATAAATAAATCTTAAAATTAGTGAAACTAGAATTGAATATGCAAATCAAGCTTGAAACGAACAAGTCACTACAAATAAGAGTTGAAAACTATATAAGTGAAAACTATATGCGTCTTGAACAGTCTTGGAAATTATAAACAACATCAAATTGAATATTTCATGTATAATGATATTAATTGTTGGAAGATCCATCAGTTCAAAAATTTATTTCACTGTAATTTTATTTGAAATGCTGTTAAAACTGGAAAAGAAAATATTTGTAATATAATTTGTTTTCAGTTAAGCGCCAATGACGCAGTAAGCTTTTGGTTTTTATTTACAGTTGAGGAAGGGGGCAGTATCCAAACTCTTGTTTGTAGTGAAACTATATTCGTCTTGAACAACTCTAGAAAGAACGAATAAATTAAGATGAATATTTGATGTAAAATGATATTAATTGCTGAAAGCTCATCAGTTCAAAATTTTACTATAATTTTAATGTTTATTTTCAATATTAAGTACAAAAGAAAATATTTGTAATAAAATTGGTTTTCAGTAAAGCGCCAATGACGCAGTAGGTTTTCGGGAAGTTTCTTTTTAATTAATAATAAATAAAAAATAAAACGTTGGAGCAGTGTGACCTTTACTATTGGCTACGCTGGAGCGTTGCCTCTGATTTACTTGTTTGGTTTTGCCAAATAGTTCAGAGCAGACACACCGCGTCGAAAATGAGGTTTTCCACTGAAAACATTTCAGAAATGAAAGATGATGGACGCCTTATTGTATAAAGAGAAAATGTTCGTTAGAACATTTCTTCTTCTTCTTCCATAGAACTAGGGGATTTCTTCTTCATGTTCTTCTTATTGGTGCAGATCCGTTGTTTTCAAGATTTACTTCTTCGGTTTTACCATATAGTTTAAAGCATACACCCCTGCTTCGAAAATGAGGTTTTCCACTGAAAGCGTTTGAGGGATGAGAGATTCTTCTATGATGTAATTCTGATGAGAAACGTATTAATTACACAGTTTTTCTTTTATTTCCATACTAGAAAGAATGTAAAACCAGCTTGCAGCAGTCACATTGTCTGAGTCTGACTAATAAACACTCTACGCATTGAGATATAATGTTCTAACGGGTGCTGCTATCTATAATTGAAATTATTAATGCGCGTCATTTCAAGACATGCTACTTTATGCAACGTAATTTTAAAGACTAGGGAATTTGCCAGAATTTCCGTACGAAATTCTTCTTTTGTCTTGCTTTCTCATTGCCGACTCAATTTTACGAGTGGAAACGTTAAGGGTAATTTTCCAGGGTAAATTTTCACCAGGATTGAATTGTCTAGAGAATAAGTCCTCGGGGAGTAGGGGTTTTTCCGTGGAAGAATAGCCAGATTTCCTGAAATTATTAAAAAAACGATCAGAAATTAAATAAAAAAAAAAACAAGTTTTTCAACTAAAAGCAAGGAGCAACACCAAAACTTTAAACGAACAATACGTTATAATACGTAACGTATTATTACAATAATACGTAACGTATTATAACAATAATACGTAACGTATTATAACAATAATACGTAATACTTAAGAAAGTATTACGTATATGAGGGGGGTTACTCCTCCAAAACACCTTGCTCTTTACGCCTAAGATTGAATTCTGTCCCAATTCTTTAAGAACGACTCCTGAAACACTATGTTTGCTTAATTGGAACAATAAGAAGCTTTTTTTTACAAGTACTAAAAAATTTTAGCGTAAAGAGCGAGGTGTTGTGGATGAGTAATCCCCCTTATATACGTAATAATTTTTGTTCGTTTTAAGTTTTAATGTTGCTCCTTACTTTCAGTTGAAAAAACTTTTTTTTAATTAATCCACAAAAACTTGCCCTTAAATCTTTCAGAAAATCAACCCCCCATGCTTTTGGACCGTAATTCCTCCCGTGCCACCAGGGCATCCAAGAATTCAGAAAGAGGTGCCAATCATGCTTCATGCTTGTTGTCCCCCAGACGTATTTCCACTGGCATTGACTTACAGTGAGGATGTGTTTCAGGTTTTGCTGGTGGTTCACTTGCAAAGTATTTTTCGGTCCTTCTCTTCTTAGGGTTTACTCTGGCTGCTACTCCAGTACTATTCTGCGGAGTCTATATTCCACCATACGGGTCTATCTTAACTATGTGGCATCTTTTCAAAGAGACCAAATATTCTTTTTCAAGCTTTATGTCAAAACGAAAAAAAAAAAAATAAGAGCGAAATTAAAGCCAAAAATTACTGGAAACAGTAGCACAAAGCGTAAAATTTCAAAAATACAGAAGTTAACATGACTGAATAAATCAATTAACACAAAGATAAAATCAAAATTAAAGTTCAAGTTAGAACGAAGAAAAATTATTAGAAACAACATTTTTAATTCCCCTCCCTTCAAATCCCCCAAAGGATTAGAGTTTCATGAACATTTTATTGAAAAAAAACATTTATTAGGAATAGCTTTTTTTCATTTTTATCGTGACATTAGAAATATTGATATATTAACGAGTTGCCTGAGAAAACAAATAAACAATTTCTTAAAATAAATGCATTTGCTGTTGTCAATTACTTTTTGTTATTTTAAAAGGACACTTATTTTCGTTGGAGGTGATGGAGTTTGTTCGGAATGAGACTGACTCTATCTGCTGACTACATGCTTCTGGATAAGGGACATTCTAACCAAACATTCAAAACAGGGGCATCACAACTTCATGCATCGGGCACAGTCCACCCCAGGGAAACTCGGTATCTAGGTGTTTATCAAGCTCTAATCAGACCCAGGCTTAAAGCTAGTTGGGCTAGTGACCCACCATTGGAAAATACTATGGAAAGTGGTGATGTAGCCTCAGATCCATACTCCCCTTTAAGATCTCGACCATTGAAAGTCAAAAGAAATACTGGCGAGATCATGAAAAATGACAGACTAAATATTCTAGACCAAAGGGGGCTTCAAATACACCTGCAAGGTTTCATATAATTTCGGGAAACTATAGGTTTCAGCGTTTGCCTGCAAGTCCAGGGGACTTGTTGGTCATATGTCAGTATTTATGACACGGTGATTCAGTCCCAGCTTTTGCATACAAGTCCAGTGGACATTGTCCGTCAAGCGACATCCCAAAATCAATCCAATCTTTCATCCCTTAATTTTATGACTAGGAATGACCTATGGATGGATGATAGATAGACTTATCTATCAACAAATGAAATGACATCATTTTTCTACAATCCTAAAAAGGGCTTATCCCAGATTTGCCTCTCAATTACTTGGACTATCTGTCTTGGCTTTTTCTACAACTAAACATGTCTTGATACCTGAAAAATACTTGATTTAATTCAAAGGAGGGGGAGTATGGACCAAAGGGGGCTTCGAATAGCCACCTGGCATTTTCTGACTCCGAATACACCTCCAAAAAAAGCCTACTTCTAGATGAAATACTCAGTCATAAAGTGGTGATCGCAGGTCTCGAAGAAACCAGTCTTACTGGAAGCAGTGAAGAGTGAATAAGGAGCAATTATTCATTGTTCCGTTCTGAAGGAAGCATAATAAGAAATGGCGTTGGCCTTGCTCTAAGTAATCCTGCAAGAAAAGTCCTCCTGAACGAAGCACCACCTGATAGACTTATGAAGGCCCGACTCATCATTATCCCTGTCCCAACGGCAGAGCCAAGGAAGAATTCTACTCAGTTCTGTCCATATGGCTGGTGACAGTTCCCCTCCCATTCAATGATGTTACTGTTCTTCTGAGCGACTTCAATAAGACAGCGATCAACGATTTGGATGTTTGACGCGTTGCCGTTGGCCCAGCATACACTGACCCACCGAATGATAATGGTCTTTGCCAGCTTGAACTGTGACAGTCTCATGACCTTGCCATCGCCAACGCCTGATTCTGACGTAAAACTATCCACCACCAGCACACTTCGTGCAGTGCAGAGGGTGACACATAGAAAATGATTGACTATATCATAAGCCTCAAATCATCACGGAAGACTCGAAGAGCCAACAGATCAGCAGAGCAGTTCAGCAGATCAACAGATCAGCAGAGCTTGGAAATAGTCAGCAGAGTCTGCAGTCAGCAGAGACTGCAGACTTGTATGCTCCCATGTCAGCTTTACCTCCATGTCGAGCGATCGGAAAGAAAACTTGTTGCTGCAAATATTGGTAAAACAGAACAATCCAGATATTTTTCTCAACTATAGTGTCGAGATATCAAATCGCTTTAAGCTCCTTGGTACACTTAGCAGACGTGAAGACACCTGGAAGTATTTTAGATTACACTGTGATGTAGCAGGATTATTGCTCGGCAAGAGTTGTCCGAAAAAATCATGGTTCGAAAATAAAACACTGCAGATGTTTAAACACTACAGAAAACAAAGCCCCCACATTGGTATCTGCTCAATCCAAGGATGTGTCACTTTTTCATATGAAAGCTCTTGCCTTGAGCGGTGGAAGGACCATTTCTGCTTACCACTCAATAATACTTGCCCGCTAGCACTTCCTGTTAATAGTCACAGCAACCCAGCTGTCAATGCTCCTCCAGACGAGATTTTCAGGCCGTCAGGACTGAGGAATACAGTCAAGCTCAAGAACGATGTACGACGAATGATGTAATTTATTCTCTTGAAATGTGCTCATAAATAAAACGTAAATTTTCCCGAAGTTAAAGCTCTAAGCGAATTTTCTCAAACTCGTAACCAATGTAGATCGTTTTAGCAGGCCAGAAAAACCCCTGGATCCCAATCTCCCCTCCCCAAAATATGAAGTTGTTTTCAAGAAAAAAAACTATATATAAATACACAATTATTGTTCATTTAAAGAGAGTAGATATACTAGTAAAATGTAAAAAAGAAATAAAAATCTGCAAAAAACTGAATAAAATTGGAACCCTGAAAGACAGAAAAATGAGATATGAGGCGAATCTTTGTTAGGCATAACAGTACCTTACTATTCCATATCTTTCTCCTAAATACTACTTTTCCTACGTTTTTCCTCTTTTCGAAATCTTCTTATCCTTCCCTTCTTCCTCCTCTTGCCCTAGGTTGACGCAGTTACCTTTTAGTCTTTTCCTTTTAAAGTAAAAAATGACCCATGCAAAAAAAAATAAAAAAAAAATAAAAAAGGTTTAATTAAAGCTCAGAGTTTTGCAAATTAGTCCCGCCTGTATATCCGTCAAAACGAAAGAGCAAAACAAAAATGGTGTTCAGTGGGGAAATGAAGCCGTCAGGAAAAATGGACTTACGACAAAACCGGATAAATCTGACAACCAAATGTCTATTTTATGCGAAAATAGATATTAGTGAACCAGACACGTGGGGGGCCCTTTAAAATAGTTGTGATCCAGGCGCTTATACAGGGGGGGGGGGCATCGCAAACGGCAAATATTCTAAAATTTTTGGAGGATAAGTTTATAGACATAACTATTCTACACTTGTATTTGTCGTTTTTAAAATTCTGCGGGAAGCAGAAAAATCCTTATTTTTAATATTTACTACTTTTGGAGATGCAAGCTTGTTTTTGAACATAAATTGATTTGTATGTTGCACAATGATATCTATGTTTATGGGAAACTTTAGCTCAATCGGACCACATAAAGTAGATGAACTATTGATTACGAGATTTCATACTCGATCGAATCGTAACACTTTAAATATAACCGTTTAACAATCATGATATTTCAGGGGAATTGATCCAACGTTCGCGTCGGGGAAATATTTTTTATCAAGTTGAGAACAATAAGCCAGTCATCCTCTCCGGGAAAAAAAATCAGCCTGCATTTGGTTGGGAGTTGACTCGAATCTTTTGTACTCTCAACTCAAATGGCTTTTCCGAATTACTCACCATTATATGAACCAAATCGTTATAAAAATAAACAAAAGAGCAGCTTAAGAGAAGCCATTTATTTTATAAAACAAATATATTACACTTCATAGAATAACTTATATCAAATACAGTGTCATAAAGGTAAAAATACTTAGTTTTATATTCTATTGTTTCTATTTGCAAAATAGAATGTTCTAAGAACTCTATAATTCTGTTCTAAGAATGTTCTAGAACAATACTCTAAGCTAATTCCACAAAATATGTTATTAAACACCATTTGGATTAGGGAAGTAAAGGGAAATCCTGATTTTTTTTTTATTTCCGGGGAAATTCTTATTCAACATATCAAAGAATTTACCATATCAAAACATAACATAACAAAAACATATCAACATATCAAAGAATCGTCTTTTTTTTAATTGCTTACGCCCATAAAATCTAGCGTACGTGCTTGATAGGGATAGGTTACTATCATACTTGGGCATGCAGTGCTAAAAAGTAATAAGTTCATCATTTTATATTATAATGTTTATACTTACAAAAGTATAAAGTGTAACTTACAAAAATCATTTTATATTGTTTATACTAATTTGGCTATTTCAACTCCATAGGAATAATTTATTATCCTACTTGGACCCAGGAGGGTCATTGGGGGGGGGGGGTGCAATTTCGAAAATATTTGTCTTATTTTCATTTAAAAATACATTTTTTGGTATTCAAATAGGAAAAAAGGAAAAACTAACCTTGATTTTCTAAAATATCCCCCCCTAACGTCTTTTACGTACTTTTTACGTTTTTACGTCTACTCTTTACTTTTTACATCTCCTGAGTATAGTGTGCTATAAAGCTCAAATAATTTAAGTTTTATAACGGCAAAACAGATTACCTTGGAGCTAGGAAACATATTCGGCTAATTTCGCCAAATGTGCAAGTAAATTCCAGAGTTGGTAATTAGAACTCTATAAATAAATTGTGGCTATACTGAGTATAAATGACGCACAAAAAACCGAAGAACAAAATCAAAAAAAGAAGACTATCTTCGTTTGATTTAGTTCTTTGTTTTCTTCTTCTTTTTTCTTCATTCTTCGTTCTTTCGTACGTTAGATCTCCATAACCACAACTTACTATTATGCACGACAGTAAAAAAATTTTAGACTACAATGTTTTTCTATTTATATCTAAAATAAAAATAAATAAATAACGGGAAAAATTATAATTAAAAAAAATATATATATACTACAAAATTGAATATTTCGGCTTCGTCGACAAAAACAGAAAGAGAAGTCTATTTTTTTTTACAGTAATCATTTTTTCGTCTTAATTAAAAGTTTTTCTGTTAATATTTTCATTTCGTTTTATTTGTGAATGTATAGCATCGTAGAGTTCCGCAGAAAATTGAACTTTCTTTTTATTCTTTTCTTTCCGTTTTATTCGTTTCGTTTTCTTTTTATTCTTTTTTGCTTAAATAGTTTATAAAACATTTTGAACAGATGTCAAATTGTCACGTCAAATATTACGTCAAAACTATGTTAGCGCCTGTTGCAAGCAGCTTTACCCATCCCAAAGCTCAAAAGCCCCAAAAAGGTGTTCTTCTAGTTGAATATATAAACTAACAGACAAGACGAACAAACGAAAGAAGATCAAGCTGACTTTCTAAAAATAGTATCAAAATTCGATTTTATTTTTGGTATTTCCATTTTTTCTCTTTTCTCATACTTTTCCGTCCAAATTTTCTCATAAAATTTCTATATAAAGCTTATTATGTCAAAAATATTTTAATTTCAAAATCAACTACATAATATCGACTGATAGAGCCGTAACTCAAAGATCATAAGACAAGAGAAACCGCTTCACAGAAATTTAGAAGGTAGGGCTCAGGCACGTACGTATGCATTTTTTTCAGGGAAAGGCGGGCAAAAAAAAACGACAACAAAATTTTATTTCTTAATTTGAATAAGAAGTGCCAATAAATCCCAGAAAACTTAGGATTTCAGAGGGGGCAGAACCTGAGCCCACACCCAGCGTACCCAACGAGATAAGGCATTATATGGTCGAGTCTACAAGGTTAGAAATCCCTCCCAACTTACTTCAATAGCCCCTTTCCTAAATGTGCATGCCATTTCATTAAAATATAGAGAGCCATGGACCCTCTAAGCTAGAATGGCAAGTATGTGTAAAAGAAAAAATTCAAAAAAAAGAAAAAAAATCCAAATAAGGTAAAAAACCTAATAAAACGAATATCGGCTCACTCGTACGGTAGGGGAATAAATACAAAAATTTCAATTTTGCAAAAAAAACAAAAAAACAACACTATTTAATTTTTATCGAGGTCTTAAAAAAGACTTAAACTGCTAACAAAACAGTTTTAACCGGCTTTTTGTTAGGTTATATTTTTAATTAATTATACCATTTTTTCCAAAAGCAAAAATTTATAAGACTGAGTCTGCTTTACAATATAATCAGGGGCACCACTCATCTTGGAGGGGGCAACTTTCCCTTTTTTTCTGTTTCTTTCAATGAAAATATAAAAGGGGTATTTTTCAAAACCTGCATGGGGATGGGACACTTCCTCTCACCAAGTTGATGCTCCTCAACATAATGTACTTGCGATGTTCTACAAACTTGTAAATCCACAGAAAAAAAGTGCATGAAATGGCACACATCAACCTTGTACGTGATTCTTAACTGAAATCCAACCCAAAAACGTATAAAACTAAATTTACAGCACTCGCTTATTTGTCCTATTATCGAGTGGATATAGAAAAAAAAATACAGAAAAAAAGTAAAAAAAAAAAAACAGAAAAAATCTATACTTCACTATCATAAGTTCACTTTACTAGAATAAGTTCACAGCACCTAATTTATTCAAGTATTCAACGTACCAATTTCTGGCTATCAGAAAGTCATATCTCAACTTTAATATACATTCTTATAAAAGGTTCCGAACTAATTCTCACCCCCACTCCAAAGGGCCAACTTTTAATTCTTCGGAATAAATAATCAACCTCCTGCATGATTTTCAAAATTAATAACTTTTGATAGCCAAAACATCGCACACAACAGAATGATTCCCACGCTCAACAGTGCTTATTTTAATTAATTTCCGTCATTTTTCCTGTTCAATAAATAGGTTAAAATTATTAGATTTGTGTCGCAAAGCCCTTTTTGTCATCAATTGCGATTATCTTTTTTTATTGCATCAACAAGCTGCAATTCGTCCTTTTACAGACAGGAAATCCTTGCTGTATCTATCAGGACAAACTGAATTTTGTCTTAGTTTATAGTTTCTATGGGCAGGGTGTCGATTGGGGAGGGGGGCCCTATAATCCCCCTCCCCAAGTTATTGAACAATACCTTTTCTTGGTATTTTCGCCGAGAAATTCAATAAAAAAAACAAAACTGGGCCCCCCCCCCTAGATTATGAAAAATACATTTTGCCCCCACCCCTCATTTTAGGTAATTGGCACCACTGCATCTGGAATTTTATTTTCACAAGAAATTAATTTTGCTTCCGAAACCAGATCCAATTAAGCACACTAATTGTGCTTTTTCAATTATTCACAGCAATTATTTGCAATAAGCTCTACTGAGCGTGGTGAATATTCACAACTATATAAACAAAGGAAGAAATGCTATAAAAAACTCAGGCAATTAACTCGAGTGGCTTCCCACTCGCCATCCATTAGCATAATAAACTTTGGTTTAGAAAGAGGTTGGCCTTTCACAAAAAGGAATAATTTGAGGAACATGTTCTTCTCGAGCAGTAGTTTGTTATTGGCTTGCCAAGGGAAATTAAAAACCTTTCAAAATTATTTTTAGATATCTTTTATTTAGTTTTGACAAGAAAAAGGGAGAAAGGACGAGAGAGAGAGATGAGAGAGAGAGAGAGAAAACGGGAAAATAAATTTCTATCTGAGCCGTAGATGGGATTCTGCTTCAGGGGGAGGGGGCGGAGACGTCTTTTATACGAATTACACAATTAGACAAATGCATTTTTTTTTAACATTTCTGGTTCTCCAAGTTTCAATCCAAACAACAAAATTTTAAGAAAGCAGAGGGGCTCTCTGAAAGACTACGCAGAATGACAATGTTCAAAACTCAAAGAAAAAGGACGAGACGCGTACGCAGAAGGGGGGAGGGTCAGGGCCACCACATCCCAAAAACATAAATTTTCTTTAATTCATTGGCACATCTTATTCAAATTATCCGCATTGTTTTCTTACTATTGACCTCCTCGAAATATTTTACTATTACCCCCGAGCCCCTCAAAAAGCCTGGGTACAAGCCTACTTAGGGCCCGAGCTGCCCTAGAAATTTCAATACATTTTAGATATTTTCTAATATTATCCATTTTGCTGCAAACTTGAATAGTTTTGTTCTTCCAAGCCTCTTCCCCTTCAATGGGAAAAGATAGCTACAAAATATATTTAAATAGTTATTTAGTAATTATATTTAATAGTAATTATATATAGTAATTATATTTACAGTTATTATATTTATAATAACTATATAGTAATATAGTAATTATATTTATAGCAATTATATTTAATAGTAATAGTAATTATACTTAAATACAAACTAGAGTTATATAAAAGATAACTATATTTAAATTCCCACAGCTCACATAATAAAGATATCTCATCAGGCCAAAAGAAATAAAAAAAAGACGAAATCCGAAACAGAAATCTTCAGGAAAATGACACTATCACTTAGAGAGCCATCTAAAACAAGTAATTACTTCCATTTATTTAATATTTAGGCATTATTGTACATACTTCAATATAGGCCAACAAGAATCAATGGCGGATCCAGAGGGGGGCATGGGGGCACCCCCCCCCCCAACGTATGCGTTAATTAAATTTGCTCCTAACGCAAGTTTATCGGATCAACCTATTTTGTGCCTCCCCCCCCCCAAAAAAAAAAAATCCTGGATCCGCCCCTGACAAGAATGTATATCCAAAAGGCCAACAAGAATAACTACAAAAGACAGAAAAAAAATCTTAAAGGAACAATTGGAAAACAGATGTCCATATGACATAGCTGTGAAAAAGCATGGGACCCCTGAAAAAAATTAGAAGCACGGTTGCACTTCCAAAAAAGCGTTTTTAATTAACAGAAATACGTAATTAGTAATACATTATTAACAATTAGTTTTAGATAATTAGTAATATTATCAATTATCTTTAATTATGATTAATAAGACCAAATAGTAGATGATGAGGCCTATACAAGGACAATAGTGTACATAGTATCGCTTTTTTGTTATTACACGTGGAAGCGAAAAGAAAAGCGAAAGGAAGATTATGATGTGATAAATCGTGTGGAAACAGAATGGAAAAGGATAAGGATTATGAAGTGTAAGAAAATTGAGGACGTGTTTGGTATGAAGTAGAAAGGAATAGTTTTTGTGTCTTGGTGGGCAAAGATATGTTGTTAAAAAAGGGGGGAAAATAATAATAATAAAGGGAGAGTTGAGAAAAAAAACTAAATTAAATAATATATTATTAATTAAGAATGATGTATTAACAAAAATACCTACATTCATTTATGTAAAATATTAAACTCTATCCCCTTTATTGGCTGAATTGTTATAAGCTTGACCAGTAAATTAATGCGATGTAAATTATATGAAAATTGACTAATACTAGTGTTGCAAAAGTCTAATCCACAAGCATCCTCCGCGATAAATCGATAAACTAAAAAAACTCAAACTCAAAATGGAGTATGTGACATTTTTGGCCAAACTTAAATTCATAGCAAATTCGGCACCCTCAATTAATTATATTGACAAGTGTGTTTTAAATCCAATGGCTTTATTTAGGGTGTTGATCACTGTATCTTTTGGAGCTAATCAAATTGTTCCTTAAGCTTATGCCAGAAAGAGAAACCAAATTAACCCACCAATTACCCATTGTTGTATTCACCTGTTATTGTCATGTCAAATTTTGAGAGAGTAAACTTTGAGAGAACAGAAGACAAACCTATATGGTTTTGTGTGTGAGTATCAGTAAAACGAATGAAAAACTTTTTCAAGAAAAACAACTTTACAAGTAAACCCTCTGTATTTGCATTGCTATATTTGATGCTTGCGGTCTTTAAACCCGAATTTTCACAACCCAGTAAATGGATGCTTTCTGCATAACTATATCAGCTACTTACAGTTAAATTAAACCGAATTCATTGACTGATAGGATAAAACAACATATAGACTTGTAATTCTTTTACTCGGGGGCGCCAATTGGGAAGGGGGGTCTTAAATTTTCAAAAACAACTTTTTTCAATTTGTATCGAAAAAGTTACCCCCCCCCTCCCATTTTGAAAAGTACATTTTTTCTTGTGTCATTAAAAAAAACGAAAAGATCTTTGCCCGAGTCTTATATTTCGTTAATTGACCCCCTTTCTCCCATTTGGCCTTTAATATTGCTATCAATTCAGATGAGATCCAATCAAACTAGCTTGTCAATAATAACCCAAGGAACACATTAATATTAAGATTTCTATCTTTAATATCACAAAATAAGGCGTTGAAAGACTGCCAGCATATATATGCCTCAATGAAGAGGCTCCTGATTAACCTCAGCTTCAGTACGGACCTCAACTACAACCTCTCGAACAATATCCTCCTTAATCATAGACAAAGTTGAGCCTCTGCTATGTCTAGTACGTGTTTTCCAATACTCTTTTGGAGTTAGAGCACCTGTAATAAGATGAGATATGCAAATGATTGGTTCAAAGAATGGACCAATAAGAAGGCATGGAATAGAAGGGGAATTAGAAAAGGGGATATGGAAAATCAATCATTTTTGACAGATGATTTCCAAGGGAGTTTTATTCGATTCCCTCCCTTTTTCTATCATTAAGAGGAAATGCAATAAGCAGTATTATATTTTTCTGTATAATACGAAAGGTAGGGGAAATAAAAATTAGATTTGATTTTCATTCTTTCTTTATCCATAAGAGAGAAAATAGGTCATGGTAAGAGGTATTTAAGTCATTATGTCCATACCAGAAAATTCAAGGGGAAAGTAATTGACATCAAAGAAAATAAAAATGTACTACAGACATACATTCACACAAGACAGACAAGGGGAGGGGGATCCCCCTCCTAAGTCTGGTCAAAAGAACTTCTTCAGGATGATCTGAACATTAAAGCCTAAAACGTACTTTTGACGCACAAAGAGAACATATAAAGAAAAAACCCTGAAAAGGTTACCTGAAACCTGAATCAAATTTGACTTACATAGATGTTTTATGTATTATGATATGACATGGTTTTAAATATTTTGGTTATACAGTTTGGACGGCTATATAACCCAGACACTTCGACACATGTTTTCAGATAGCTTTGTGTTTCATAATATATTTTATTTATAAAATGAATTTGATATTGCTGGAATCTGTGAAATTGCGTCCCTGGCCTTTAGGTATCCAAGCCTTGGCCTTCATCTTTATAACCTCGAATAAAGAAAATCAAAATTGTCACGACCCCATTATAAAGCCCGTAGTGACGCCAGGAAAAATTACTTAGAAATAATTTTATACAGTCATACATTAAATTAATGCCGCAAATTTAACCTTTGTTTAAATCTGAACATAATTTAAATTAAAAAAAAAAATTTAATTTAATATAATTTAAATTTGAAAAAAAATAACCAAATTTAAAACCATTGATTCATAGCGGGGACTTAAAGAAGGCGGATTCAGGACGTTTTTCAGCGAAAGTTTTTTCAACTTGAAGCCCCCAAAAAGGTTTCTCCTCAAAAATTGCCTGTACCTCCTCAGGCCATCTAGAAAATTCTCTCTAATTCCCCTCGCCTATGATGCCGGAATGTCACAATTGTGCTACATTAATTTTTCAATTGAATTATTCTTCGAAATAAAAATTTTCAGTGAAACATGTAAAAAAATAAAATACACATTATTTGTGAAGGAAGGTGTAGATAGCAACCAAATAAAAAATGAGACGGACAAGTTTGATAAGCTGACACGTAACAGAGTTTTGGAAAGCATTTTTTTTATTTGCAATTTTTCCAGATATTGTCCAAAAACGGGGACTAGAAAGTAAGAAGCTTTAAATTAGTCAACAAAAAAAATCGACACAATTAAATGTGGCAGCGTCGAATAATCCTGAAACGATATAGGAAGAAAAATACGTAGAAATCGAAAAAAAGAATGTCACAAGACCTGATAAGAAAACACATTTTTAGACTGAAACAACACTGAAAAAAAAGCTATTTAAAAAGATAAAAGAAAACTCCAGCATAATAAACCGAAAACTATACAAAGCAGATTCAGGAAATTCTAAAAAGGGAAAAAAAAGAATAGTAGGAAGTAGGAGACAAACAAAAGAGGGAACAACTATGATGATAAGCTATTCATCCATTCAGTTATACAGGGGACAAAGGCTTTAATTCTTAAGTAGAATTTCATTAATCTGGAATTCCGTCAGTAGAGTTACTTAGCAAACCTAGTAATATGAGCATTTCTTATGATAAAAGAATAAAAAAATAGTAAAAAAAAATATGAAGCGAGTTGGGATTTTCTGAAGAAAGTGTGATACATGGATTTTGAATGTGCAAATAAATGGGGTAAATTTCCGCGTTGTGATTGTTTTGATAGGTTAGAGCAGCTTTTAATCAATTGTTTGCTAGACTCGAATAGGGATGGTTTTAATCACATTTTGTGTGTATATTTTTTGATATTTTAATAACGTGCATGTGTTTCCCAAGTGGCACTAAACAAAGAGATACTATGAAAATCTTATGGCAGGCGCTCTGCTTGGCCTGAGTACGGAATTTAATGCAGCGAAACCCATATAGGCAAGTTAAAAAAAAAAAAAGAAAAAAAAGAAAAAAAGAAAAATCAACAACAGACGAAGTTATTGCACTAGAAGTGGGCCTACCTCATGACCAGCTACTTTTCTATTATGTTTTCCAATAACTCGAGAGATAGCTATTTCTGGGTCTGCAATTTTGTATATTTTAACTATAGATGAATTTCTGTGCCAAGGTGGTATACGTATTAAGTATTTTACAAAATGGAAAAATAGCCAACGGATTTTTGACTTTTTAGATTTTGTAATTTCCAAAATGAGGCTATGTCCAATATGTGGGGGAGGGTTACTGCATTGAACAGGCTAGCTAAGAGATGACGATTGAAGCGGAACTTGCAAGTGACAATAGAGGCGTAAGATGCTGAAATTCGACGGTTAAGATGCTCGATGAGAAGAGATATAGTGTGACATAAAGAGGACCCGATGGGGAGGCCTAAGTATACTATATGATCAGCAGGCTGAACCGTTGAGCTCCCAAGTGCTATTGAAGGGGGAGTAGGACTCTTCCAGTTGAAAAGAACTATTTCGGACTTCGCCAAATTGAACTGAAGCCCAACCTTGAGGTATTCATCTTGAAGGATAGCAAAAATTTCACTGATTCGCGGTAGCGTACTACTGAAATTCAGAATATCATCCACGTAGCACACAAACGACATATAAGTAGATGCCAAAATTAAAGAGCAGGGGCACTGGTCTTGAGCCTCAAGGACGTAATTATTGAAGAAATTGGGGGAAGAAACTGCACCTTGTCGAGCGCCCTTTAAGACTGGTTTGAGCCTTTTCTTAGGAATCGGAGGCAAATTTTTATCTGGTGGAATTTTCAGTCGAATGGATAACCGTGTATACATATCCCTAAGTGTACGAATTATATCCGGGTTCAGTCCACGCCTACCAGCTTTATGAAACATTGCAGAGTGAATGAGTGAAATAAGTCAAATGCGCGTCTTACGTCATGGCCAGCAAGAACTAGACTTTCTCCCGCAGAATCGACATCAATAAGAGCGTTTGCTCCTACAGTGAGAGTGTCAGCACAGCCAGTTCCTTGTTTGAAGCCAAATTGGTGTGGGGGTGCATAACAAGTTACTTCGAGTTCATCCCTAAAGAGAAGCTCGAAGAGCTTACAAAGAGAGGTTGCGACGGTGATGGGCCGAAACGAGGTACACTGGGGTACTGCTTTTCCCTTCTTAGGGATCGGAGTAAGGTCACCGATACAGAATGTTGAGGGCACAGCGCATTGAGTGAATATCATCTGCATTAGTAGTGTGAGGTGTTGGGTTAAAAGAGGGCTTTCGTTCTTTAGATGCATAGCTACCACACAATCAAAGCCGCTGGAAGGTTTCCACTTTAATTTTTGGGTTGCTTTTTCTATTGCTTGAGTTGTCACGGTGTAATGTGTTTTCGGCGAAGAAGCTAAGAAGGCATCTAAATCTTTATCATACTGATCCTGAAGATGGGGATCAGGAAACGAAAACTCCGATTCAAAGTGATTGTGAGGAATATCAGAGGGATGTACAGAGGGGGCGTGGTTACGTGACTGGGAAACCAATTTGAAGAGTAGTGTACGGTCATGTCTGGCTCGAGCAGAGTTCCGATCGACAAGCATCTTCCGATGAAAAGCAAGAGCCTTCGAAAATCGTCTTTTCGTACTGAGGCGTAGATCATTCACCATATCAGATCGCGGTTTATCGCAATCTTTCCACAGATTGAACCAAAATTTTGCTTTTCTCCACGATCTAACTAGATCAGGATTTGATGACAAGCCCTTGATAATACCTTTGCGATTTCTTCGGAAAGGAACTGCTTAGCTCTCGGCAAAACGAAGGGCATGGTAAATCTCGGCAGAATACATGTCCAGGCTAAAGCGTGCTTCTTTTTTCGATAAATTATCTGAAATCTGTAGAAGATGAAACGGTACTCGAATTTTATTTAGGATAAAATCCGAAGAAGACTTGAAAAGTTCACTATTAATTTTCGACCAATCACGCGAAAGTGGAGGTATTCGAGGATTAGTTTGGTGTGTATGCTGGGGTGGTGTGTGAATTATAATGGAAGATGAAATGGGAAAATGGTCCGATAGCTGGTATTCACTCAAAACAGAAACTTGTTCCGTCTCGAGGTTGCAAGATATCGCGATGTGATCCAGATTAGATGTATGAGATGAAGTATGAATGTAAGTAAAATCGGAATCCTTATGAACCACTCTAACCCGATCACCAAATATACCCCTAATGAGGATTGTTCGCGGCGATTCTTGGGTATCCCTTTCCGTTAAATTACAATTAAAATCTCCAGCTACTACACACGACAGCCCTAAACGCTT
Organism: Artemia sp. Kazakhstan ARC1039; assembly: GCA_029168905.1. Lineage (NCBI taxonomy): Eukaryota > Metazoa > Arthropoda > Branchiopoda > Anostraca > Artemiidae > Artemia > Artemia sp. Kazakhstan ARC1039. The sequence continues at coordinate 13,798 of JAQQPU010000128.1, read as the reverse complement.
AACTTTATCAAGACACGAACCTAATTTCTCACACGATATAGCAAAACGACGCTCAGATTCATCACAACAATAATCAGTAGGTAAATAAACGTTAATAAATACACACCCTTCAACTCGGACAGCCAAGAAGTGATCACTTGTTTCAAAGAGGCTAGAGCGAAGGGAAACACATACAAAAGTCCTGAGGCCCCCTGACGGCCTGCCTCTATTCTTACGCTGTTGAGCAGGTACACAGTAAGACGAAGACCCCTGCAGCTTGCGTGAATTTATGCTATACTTAGTTAGGAAATGTTCTTGTATAAAAATTACATTATAATTCGCACGAAAACCATTAAGCACAGGAAGTCTATTCGCAAAAAAGCCGTTGATGTTCCAGGATAGAAACCGAACTGATGAGCTCATGGATTCACTGCCTTGCGATTTTAGGACAACTAACGTTGTAGCATGTATGCCCAGGAACTTTACAATCTACACAGAAAGCACTCTTCTTGCAGGGAGAGTCAGAGCTCGACTTGTGGTCACTGGCACCGCATTTAGAGCAGATAGCACTGTTTAAACAATTCGCAGCTACGTGGCCTATCGCGTGGCAGTTAAAACAGCGACGGGGCATGAAAACATATTCTTGAACCGGTAGTCTCTCATATCCTATTTTCAGAGAGTCCCTTAGAAATTGATCTCGGTCAGCACGAGTTTGGAAATAAACTTTGAACGCAAGAGACTTTCCGCATTGTCCAATTTTGCTACACTTTGGGATTAAGTCTTTAAGTGTTGTGTCATTTAAATCCCCTTGAACTTGTTTCAGAACGGCAACGAAGAGTGGTTCTTTGACAGAGAGATTCAGACTGGGACCAGAACGTTTTACAGCATCGGCTATTTGATTCGCAGCTTTCTTTGACGAGACGACGAGCTTCCATTCATCTTTTTGACGCCTGAGTTCACATATATCACCACCAGAAGTTGGGCATAGATTGTCTATATACACTTTACGCTCAGAAGGATCTTTCAGGTCTTTTGGTGGATTTTTCAGAATCACTGCAAATAAAGGCTTGGGGGTCGGGTTTGGTTGGGAGGCTGAGCGGGGAGGGGCACTTGCTGAGGGACGAGTGATGTTCGTAATAAAACCATCAAGTTTTCTGGACAGTTCATTAACTTTTGACACAATTGTAGAATTGACAGCCTCACCAACAGTCGGAACGTCACCTGGGTTTAAAATCACGAATTTTGGGATACTGGCATTTTGCTTAGCCTCTGAGACCAGGTTTTAACACATATCAAGAATGTTCTCTTCATCCCTAGCGTGAATTACAACTCGCGATGTGACGCTTAACTCTGTGCATAGAAACTTCTTTGCTTGTATAATTTGATCTTGATCGAAAAACGCAACAGCTGCCTTCTGAACTGTCTCTTGTTTGACCCCATCAGTCAAAGACCGACTCAGGAAATTCAAGACAGGGCTCAGAATCAGCTTTTCAACCATAGCGCACAATTTACCTTGCAATCGCAAACAGTCCCAAGCACAATCCGTAAATCATATCCAATCAAGCAGGCAGTGACGTCACAGTGGGGTTATAGCTTTGTAGTCCGAGAAATTGTTTTCGAGGTCACTGAATTAATGAGATTTCAAAATCTAAAATGATAATCTCACACTGAATCTAGGTCAGGAATTACAATTACTTACATTCCTTATGAAATATACTTGGGTTGAGCAATAAATTATTCTTTTTTGTCACTTCAAATATGCTATTTATTTGGTTAGATGTTCACAGCACGAGAGCTGAACAAGAACTGCGTATATATATATATATATATAAATATAAAAGTTCAAAATAGGGATAAAATCCTTTTTAATAGACAGTGTATAATAAATTTCACAAAAAATACCAGACATTTCGGTCACATATACAGTGACCGTTATCCTGTAATTAGCTATCACCTTACTATAGTACAAGGCCATATGGTTCTAACACAACTGTACACGCTCCTCCTTCCAACCATACTAATCCATCCTTCCTCCTTCTTGAAACTTTCACTTTCTGTAAATATTTTCTCCAAACCTTTTCCGCACCTCATTTCAGAGTATTCTGCTTTTCGTCTGCCTCCATCTAGGTTATCAAAAAGGAGATTCTTCGGTAGATCCTGAGCAATCATCCCTAAAACTTGTGCTAACTATTTTAACCTTTCTTTAATTACAAACAGCGGGGTCAAACTACGATTTTCACATAGCTTATTAAACGACATACTGTCTCTTAAACAAGTACCAAAGACAAGGCTGGAAGTATGAAATCCCATAATATGAGTTTCTAAAAACCAATACGCCAGATTTTGCTGAGGTAATTTCATCTAGCCAATCAGGGGGGGAGGGGCATTCTATCACAGACACACCCAGGTCCATATCTTGGTTAACAGGGGTGTAGAAGGATTTTCTCTAGAGAGAGGTGAGGTTGAGACCCCAAAAAGTGTATTTTCAGGCCCAAACTTTCCAGCATCTCTTTGGTTTGGAGGTACTTCTTTTTAATATTGAGGGAGCCCACACTGTCTGTAATCATATCTGCAGGTGTGACTATTTAACCATTTCTGATGCTTTTGGCCTTGAAGAGATCGGGGGAGCAAGTGAAGCAATACCATATCTGCAGCCATTGTTCAGGCAACAGAGGAAGTGATTGAATGGTAACTTTCAAGGGGCGGCAGAAGTCTGAGGAAGTGATTGAATGGTAACTTTCAAGGGGCAGCAGAAGTCTGAGGAAGTGAATGAATGGTAACTTTCGAGGGGCGGCAGAATTCTGAGACGCTTGAAAATCTCTCAAATTTAAGATATTTTGTTTGTTTACAGCAACTAAAGAATAATAAGAAGAATGAAAATACATCCCTTCCCGACTACATATGGTTGATGAACTGGCAGCACCCATTTTAGTAGTTCTAAAAGCGTCCAATCCAATACTTCAGTAGAGGCACTTCGAACTACTCTAACTATGAACTTCCTAAAATATGATGGATATGTTGCCGATGGTGACTCTTAGCATTCGTTTATGGATTACGAATGAAACACCATGTTCTATGTACACAGTATGCATATAAAAAAGAGTAAAAAAGAGGTTATATACATAAAAAAAGAGGGTGACGACCATACATAAAAGTGCCTAAACAAGGCACAAGTAATTTAAAAACACGATGCAGAAACAAAACCCTGGATACAAAAAGCTTCTTAGTGCTGCAAAATTAAAGAAAATGTACGATTTGGCAAGAAACACAATTGCACGCACAATCAAACAAGAAAAACGCACCAAAGACCTTGTCAATGAACACATAATTACATTCTATCGATGTGATTATAGGGAATGCCCAGAATGCTACAAATTGGTGGGAGAAATTGTCGAATTCAAGCAAAAACATGTCCCAAGCCATCTTTTCTGTAGTTGTACTTATTCAGTTTTGACACTCTAGAGAGCTAGACCGAGAAGAACTGGAAGGGATCATTTTCTTATCAGAAACATCAACCCTACACAGCACTTTATGAGTATAACGTATCGCAGGAAAAACATAATGGTGAAAAAAGGGCTAGATACATAATGCGTGGCAGCAGGAACAGATTCGAAGGGAATTCTGCCCGTTAGTATTTATTTCGCAAATGCCTAGGATTTGCATAAAGCTGCCAGTTAAGGTGACTTGCTTTGCAGCAGGCCAGAAGTGCCATAAATAGAACCAGATGGAGAGCCAAAAGGCGTATTTTTTCTTACCAAAAAATCTACGAAGCAAGTTCCAAACGCAATAAAACTTATGGCGCAGATGCATGTGCTCCAGATACCTGATTCCCAATGCTTTTGAAGATAAAAAAGTGCAAATACTCCTCCGTTTATCGGAGCATCCACGTTTCAAAACCATACTTGACTACTGTCATTATTGTAGCTTCCAAAATTCTAATCTTGGTTTGCAGACTTATCTTCCTATTCTTCCAAAAAAATTTCAAATGTTACAGCTACTTGTTACAATTCTTTTAATTTTAGTTTTTAGATTATGAAGCTGAAAATTTTGAGTTAGTATTTTTTGTGAGGGAGTTGTCAGCCGGGATTTTTGCAAAAGGTGATAGACGAAGAAGGTGAAAACTAAGAGTAAGAAGAAACGAGACTTAAACGTAAGAAGTAAGCAAAACTAATAAGAAAAAAAATAAGAACTTAAAAGGAATAAGAATCGTACATCAAATCTCAATTATTCTTCCGTTAGGGGTTATGGGCTTTTTAGTTGTTACTATTTAGCCCTCATTTTATTTCTCCATGTTAGCGTATTTAAATAGACAACGATGCATAGTTTAATTCTTAGTATTACAAAATCCGCAGTATGGGGACGATGAAGTAGAACCTACTGAGTTGTGAATCAGAGTGAAAATATCCAGTCTAGTCCAAGTTAATCTCTCATGCCTTTGAGCAGGCAATTTTAGAGGGAAATTTAGGCCAGTAAAATTTTCCAAGGATTTTGTGGTACATTTTGGAATGGCGTTTGGAGCGAAAGGACAAAAAACATTTGTTCTTTTCTGTTGCAAGGTCATAGACAACCTCCAAAAGATTCTTCTTCTTCTCTCACTTCGGTCTACCAGTTGAGATGTCAATTGGTACAAAACCACAATAAGATCTTCTTCCCCTTCTCGTGAGGGTTATAGACTCTCTGGTTTAAATTATGTAGCTTTTTTCTTAATTGTTTGGCTTTTCTGCAGTTAAGTTCCAGGATACTGTTAATCTACAACTCTATAGATACTGAAACATCTACAACTACAACTCTATAGATACTGAAATAAGCCCGTTGACTCTAGGCATTCAAATATTAGACTGAAAGTTCCCAGCACTTCAAATCATCTCATACATCAAAATTTCAAAAAAAAAAAAAAAAAAAAATACAATTTCTTCTAAAAATGTCGACGGTGATCTATGGACGTGCTATGAAATATATAAAAGAATAGGAAAACATAGACCTGCGCAGCTGTGTTGGCTTCGGGCGGCTTGGTGCTGCAGTGAGTTCTTAGTAGTAGTTCTCAGAAGTAGATATTACAATTTGGTTTATTACATATAATGTGACAAACTTGAAACCAGACTGCTATTTTATATAAAAAAGGTAAATCAAATATCCTTCAGTATTGCTGAAATAGACTAAAAAAAACTTTAAAAACCCACCAAAAATTCGGGTAAAGCATAGCATATATTAAATACAGAACCTAACCTAGGTTTTTTTTTTGTCCCTTCAACCCCAAAAAACTAAAGTTTAAATCTTTGTCACAGAGTGACCAATACTTCACTAGGCAACGAAAACCTGTTTTTGATACAGCATCTTTGACATTTCGATGCGGTCTTTCTCGCGTGTTTATCGGATTCTAAATAAGTACCAAATAATTTATTGTTCAGTGAACTTTAATCGTCGTCATAAGGTATTATTATTTTATTTACATTATTTTACGGTAAACAAAGATAATTTCTTAAACCACATTGGCCTGACATTACATAAAGAAAGAAAAACGAGCAAAAATGGGGTTTTTATAGGCCAAA
>JAQQPU010000127.1:114196-146652 GCA_029168905.1 Artemia sp. Kazakhstan ARC1039 | reverse complement strand
TGGGTGAGTTAAGATATACAAAACTGGGTTTACCATGCTCACTGGTAATAGCATTAAATAATTTCACTAGTTTCGTTCTTCTTTGAACACTGTTGACAAGTTACCAAAATTATTAATAGATACATGTAATTTCACATATATTTCACCATTCTACGTGTTTCTTATCGTACTCATTTATTTTGATGTTTGATGATTGGCCTTCACTGGTTTTGTGTTTGATGGGTTAAATGTTAATGAGTTTGTCTATGGGGTTATTGTCACTTACATTGGAATAAACAGCATCGTACAAACGTAAGATAAGAACGTTACAAAACATCAAATTCTGGTCCTGACTCTCTGCTCTCTCATAATAATTTCGCCACTGAATGCCCGATTCACAATCATAATCTAATCTGCACCAAAAACATATTTTGAACATTTGTTTTTGTCCTGAAGTTTGTCAAAATTTTTGTGAATATTCAAATCTCTTTTGTTTCCCATATCAAAGAAATGCACGTCTTTTGTATTGTAAAATCAAATAGTACTTTTCGCTCTTCGAAAAGTGTCGAGCATATTTGGGAATATTCATATCTCTCTTCTTTTCAGGAACAAAGGAATGTAAAGCTTTTGTATTAGACAACGTAGTACATTTGTTTTTTGCTTGTGACTCATCAAGTTGGTATGTGAGTATTAACATCACTATTACTTGGTATTTTAAAGGGATGTGTGATGAGAATAAATTGAACTTTTATCTCCTCGTTATAAATTAGAAAGATGTTAAAAATGGGACTTAAAATGAACGACAGAATATCTCGTGAGATATTTGGGGATAGTTTTATCAGCATAGCTGTTTCTTTCTTGTCAGAAATGAAGGGAAGTTAAAATTAACTTTGAAATATTTTTGGAAGGAAAAGGTGTGTCTTTTATTTAAGGGAGAAAAAAATTAAGTTATTTTGTTTTCTACTCACGGTACACTCATAGGACTATCACATCATTACTTAGAATAGATATTACTTCATTAATTTCGACTTTATGCATATCCCATACTAAGCAATACTTTTCAAAACACATTATTCTATCATTTCACTCAAAGGGATGGCATATTATCACTTGGAATGGATATTACTTTATTGATTTCAAATTTATGCATACCCCAATACTAACCAATACTTTTCAAAAGACATTATTTTATCATTTTCCTCATAGAGCTGTCATATCATCACTTAGTATAGATATTACTTTATTAATTTCAACTTTATACATACCCCAATACTAAGAAATACTTTCCAAAAGACATTATTCGATCATTTCCCTCATTGTGCTGTCATATCATCACTTAGAATAGATATTACTTTATTAATTTCGATTTTATGCATATCCAAATACTAAGCAAATCTTTTCCAAACACATTATTCTATCATTGCCCTCATAGAGCTGTCATATCATCAATTAGAATAGACATTACTTTATGAAGTTCAACTTTATACATATCCCAATACTAGGCAATACTTTTCAAAAGGCATTATTCTATCATTTTCCTCATAGGGCTTTCATATCATCACTTAGAATAGATATTACTTTATTAATTTCAAGTTTATGCATAGCTCAATACTAAGCAGTACTTCTCAAAATACATTATTCTATCAAAATACATTATTCATAGGGCTGACATATCATAACATAGAATAGATATTACTTTATTAATTTTCGACTTTTTGCATACGCCAATACTAAGCAACACTTTTCAAAAGACATTATTCTATCATTTCCCTAATAGAGCTGTCATATCATCACTTAGAATAGATATTAATTTATTAATTTCAACTTTATGCATACCCCAATACTAAGTAATACCTTTCAAAAGACATTATTCTATCATTTCCCTCATAGGGCTGTCATAAAATCACTTAGAATGATATTACTTAGTTAATTTCGACTTTATGCATAACCCAATACTAAGCAATACTTTTCAAAAGACATTATTCTATCATTTCCTTCATAGGGCTGTCATATCATCACATACACTAAATATTACTTTATGAATTTGGACTTGATACATGCCCCAACACTAAGCAATACTTTTCAAAAGACATTATTCTATCATTTTCATCATAGGGCTGTCACATCATCATCTAGAATAGATATTAATTTATTAATTTCAATTTTATGCATACCCCAACACTAACCAATACTTTGAAAAGACATTATTTTATCATTTCCTTCATAGGGTCGTCATAGCATCACTTATGAATAGATATTACTTTATTTATTTTGACTTAATGCATACCCAAATACTAAGCAATACTTTTCAAAAGACATTAGTCGATCATTTCCCTCTTAGGGGTGTCATATCATCACATAGAATAGATATTACTTTAATATATTTCGACTTTATGCATATTTCAATACTAAGCCATACTTTTCAAAAGACATTATTCCCTCATTTCCCTCATAGGGCTGTCTTATCATCACTTAGAATAGACATTACTTTATTAATTTCACCTTTATGCATAGCCAAATACTAAGCAATACTTTTCAAAGACATTACTCTATCATTTCCCTCATTGGGCTGTCATATTATCACTTATAATAGATATTACATTATTAGTTTCGACTTCATGCATACCCAAATACTACGCAAATCATTTCAAAAGACATTATTCTATCATTGCCCTCATTGGGCTGTCATACAATCACTCAGAATAGATGTTACATTATTAATTTTGACTTTATGCTTATCCCAATACTAAGCAAAACTGTTCAAAAGACATTATTCTATCATTGCCCTCATACGGCTGTCATGTCATCACTTAGAATAGACATTACTTTATTAATTTGAACTTTATTCATATGCCAATACTAAGCAATACTTTTTAAAAGACATTATTCTATCATTTATTTGACAGAGCTGTCATATCATCGCTTAGAATAGATATTACTTTATTAATTTCGAGTTTGTGCATACCTCAATACTAAGCAGTACTTCTCAAAAGACATTATTTATTCATTTCCCTCAGAGGGCTGTCATATCATCTCTTAGAATATATATTACTTTATTAATTTCGACTTTAAACATACCCCAATACTAAGCAATACTATTCGAAAGACATTGTTCTATCATTTCCATCATAGGGCTGTCATGTCATCACTTAGAATAGACATTACTTTATTAATTTCAACTTTATTCATATCCCAATACTAAGCAATACTTTTCAAACGACATTGTTCTATCATTTCCAACATAGGGCTGTCATGTCATCACTTAGAATAGACATTACTTTATTAATTTCAACTTTATTCATATCCCAATACTAAGCAATACTTTTCGAAAGACATTGTTCTATCATTTCCATCATAGGGCTATCATGTCATCACATAGAATAGATATTACTTTATTAATTTCGACTTTATGCATACCCCAATACTAGGCATTACGTTTAAACCATACATTACTCTATCATTTCCCTCATAGGGCTGTCATACTATCAATTAAAACAGAAATTACTTTATTAATTTTGAATTTATGTACACCCCAATACTAAGCAATACTCTTCAAAAGATATTATTCTATCATTTTCCTCATAGGGCTGTCATATCATCACTTAGAATATATATTACTTTATGTATATCCCAATACTAAGCAATACTTGTCAAAAAACATCATTCTATCATTCCCTCATAGGGAAGTCACATCATCACTTAAAATAGATATTACTTTATTAATATCGACTTTATTACCTTGGTAGTATTATTAGTAAAGATGGTGGGAGCAGTGAAGATGTTAAAAATAGAATAGCCAAGGCTCAGGGCGTTTTTTCACAGTTAAAAAAAAGTCTGAAAGAATAGGAAGATAAGTCTGCAAACCAAGATTAGAATATTAGAAGCAACAGTGATGACAGTTGTCAAATATGGCTCTGAAGCATGGACGCTCCGAAAAGCGGATGAAGATTTGCTAGATGTTTTCGAGAGAAACTGCTTAAGGATTGTTCTGAGTACCCGGCTGACTGACCGTATTTCAAACAGTAGGCTATACGAAAAAAGTGGTTCAATACCGCTCTCTAGGGCTATAATGAAAGAAAGGTTGAGGTGGTTAGGGTACGTTGTGCAAATGAAGAATGACAGATTTCCGAAGATTGTTCTTTTCGGCCAACCATCTAGGGAGAAACGGAAAGCAGTTCGTCCCCGTCTGGGGTGGGAGGACGTCATAAAGAAAGATTTAAAGGAAATGGGAACTTCGTGGGCGTGTGTAAAAAGGGAGGCTTTGAATAGATTGGGGTGGAGGAGGAGCGTGCTTAGCTGTGTTTGCCTCAGGCGGCTTGGTGCTGCGGTGAGTTTTTAGTAGTAGTAGTAGTAATACTAAGCAATATTTTTCAAAAGATATTATCCTATCATTTCTCCCATAGGGCTGTCATTTCATCACTTACAACAGATACTAGTTTATTAATTTCGACTTTATGCATACCGTCAATACTAAGCAATACTTTAAAAAGACATTACTCTATCATTTCCCTCATTGGGTTTTGATATCATTACTTAGAATAGATATTAATTTATTAATTTCGACGTTATGCATACCTCAATATTAAGCAATACTTTTCAAAAGATATTCTTCTATCATTTTCCTTATAGGGCTGTCATATCATCACTTAAAATATATATTACTTTATTAATTTCGACTTTATGCATACCCAAATACTAAGTAATACTTTTCAAAAGATATTATTCTATCATTTCCCTCATAGGGACGTCATATCTTTACTTAGAATAGATATTACTTTATTAATTTCAACTTTTTGCATACCCCAACACTAATCGGTACTTTTTAAAGGACATTATTCTTTCATTTCCCTCAAAGGGCAGTCACATAATCACTTAGAACAGATATTAATTTGTTAGTTTCGACGTTATGCATACCCTCAGTGCTAAGCAATACTTTTAAAAAGACATTATTCTATCATATCCCTAATTGGGCTGTCATATCACCACTTAGAATAGATGTTAATTTATTAATTTCGACGTTATGCATACCTCAATATTAAGTAATAGTTTTCAAAACACATTTTTCTATCATTTTCCATATAGGGCTGTCATATCATCACTTAAAATATATATTACTTTATTAATTTCGACTTTATGCATACCCCAATACTAAGCAATACTTTTCAAAAGATATTATTCTATCATTTCCCTCACAGGGTTTTCATATTTTCACTTAGAATAGATATTACTTTATTAATTTCAACTTTATGCATACCCCAATACTAATCGATACTTTTTAAAGGACATTATTCTATCATTTCCCTCAAAGGGCAGTCACATCATCACTTAGAATAGATATTAATTTATTAGTTTCGACGTTATGCATAACTAAATAGTAAGCACTACTTTTTAAAACTCAGTATCAATTCCCTCGTAGGGTTGTCATTTCATCTCTTAGAATAGACACTACTTTATTAATTTCAGCTTAATGCACACCCCAATACTAAGCAATACTTTTCAAAAGACAACATTCTATCATTTCTATTATAGGGCTGTCATATCATCATAGGGCTAACATATCATCCCTTAGAATAGACAATACTTTATTAATTTCAATTTTATGCATACTCCAATACTATGCAATACTTTTCAAAAGACAATATTCTATCATTTCTATCATAGGGCTGTCAAATCATCTTAGGGCTAACATTTCATCAATCAGAATAGACGTTACTTTATTAACTTCGACTTTATGCATACCCCAATACTAAGCAATACTTTTCAAAAGAAGTTATTCTGCGATTTACCTCATAGGGCTGTTATATTACCACTTAGAATATATATTACTTTATTTTATCCACTTTATGCATACCCCAGTATCAAGCAATACTTTTCAAAAGACATTACTCTATCATTTCCGTCATAGGACTGTCATATCATCACTTATAATAGATAATACTCTAATAATTTCGACTTTATGCATTCCCCAATACTAAGCAATATTTCTCAAAAGACATTACTCTATCATTTTTTTTCATAAGACTGTCATATCCACACATAGAAAATATATTACTTTATTAACTTTGACCTCATGCATACCCAAATACTAAGCAATACTTTTCAACAGACATTATTCTATCATTTCCCTGATAGGGCTGTCATCTCATGACTTAGAATAGATATGACTTTATTAATTTCTACTTTATGCATACCCCAATACTAAGCAATACTTTTCAAAAGACATTATTCTATCATTTCCTTCATATAGTTGTCATAGCATCACTTAGAATAGATATTACTTTATTACTTTTCAAAAGACATTATTGTATCATTTCCCTCATAGGGCAGGCATATCATAACTTAGAATAGACATTTTCCTTTAAATTTTGACTTTATGCATACCCCAATACTAAGCAATACTTTTCAAAAGACATAATTCTATCATTTCCTTCATAGGGCTGTCATTTCATCACATAGAATAAATACTACTTAATTAATTTTGACTTTATGCATACCTCAATGCTAAGCAATACTTTTAAAAAGACATTGTTCTATCATTTACCTCAATGGGCTGTCATATCATCACTTAGAATAGACATTATTCTATCATTTCCCTCATTTGGCTGTCATACCATCACTTAGAATAGACATTACTTTACTAATTTCCACTTTATGCATGCCCCATTACTAAGCAATACCTTTCAAAAGATATTAGTCTATCATTTTCATCATAGGGCTGTCATATCTTCACTTAGAATAGATATTAATTTATTAATTTCAAGTTTATGCATACCTCAATACTAAAATAGATATTACGTTATTAATTTTGATTTTATGCATACCTCAATACTAAGCAATACTTTTCAATAGATATTACTCTATAATTTTCCTCGTATGGCTGTCATATCATCACTTACAACATACATTACTTTATTAATTTCGACTTTATGCATACCTTCAATACTAGGCAATACTTTTCAAAGGATACCCCAATACTAAGCAATAATTTTCAAAAGACATTATTCTATCATTTCCTTCATATATTTGTCACAGCATCACTTACAATAGATATTAATTTATTAATTTAGACTTTATGCATCCCTCAATACTAAGCAATACTTTTCAAAAGACATTATTCTATCATTTCCCTGATTTCGACTTTATGCATACCTCAATACTAAGCAATACTTTTCAAAAGACAGTATTGTACGATTTCCCTCACAGGGCTGCCATATCATAACTTATAATAGACATTACTTTTTAAATTTTGACTTTATGCATACCCCAACACTAAGCAATACTTTTCAAAAGACATTATTCTATCATTTACCTCATTGGGCTGTCTTATCATCACTTAGAAAAAATATTACTTTATTAATTTTGCCTTATTGCATACCCAAATACTAAGCAATACTTTTCAACAGACATCATTCTATCATTTCCCTGATAGGGCTGTTATACCATGGCTTAGAATAGATATTATTCTATTACTTTATTACTTTATATTACTTTATATTATTTCTACTTTATGCATATCCCAATACTAAGCAATACTTTTCACAAGACATTATTCTATCATTTCCTTCATATAGTTGTCATAGCATCACTTAGAATAGATATTACTTTATTAATCTAGACTTTATGTATACCTCAAAACTAAACAATACTTTTGAAAAGACATTATTCTATCATTTCCCTAATTTCGACTTTATGCATACCTCAATACTAAGAAATACTTTTCAAATGACGTTATTGTATCATTTCCCTCATAGGGCAGGCGTATCATAACTCAGAAAAGACATTACTCTTTAAATTTTGACTTTATGCATACCCCAATACTTAGCAATACTTTTCAAAAGACATAATTCTACCATTTCCTTCATAGGGCTGTCATTTCATCACATAGAATAGATACTACTTAATTAATTTTGAATTTATGCATACCCCAATACTAAGCAATACTTTTAAAAAGACATTATTCTATCATTTCCCTCATTTGGCTGTCATACCATCACTTAGAATAGACATTACTTTATTAATTTCAACTTTATGCATGCCCCAATACTAAGCAATACCTTTCAAAAGCCATTAGTTTATCATTTTCATAATAAGGCTGTCATATTATCACTTAGAATAGATATTAATCTATTAATTTCAAGTTTATGCATACCTCAATACTAAAATAGATATTACTTTATTAATTTTGATTTTATGCATACCTCAATACTAAGCAATACTTTTCAAAAGATATTTATCATTTTCCTCATAGGGCTGTCATACTCACAACGTATATTACTTTATTAATTTCGACTTTATGAATACCCTCAATAATAAGCAATACTTTTCAAAAGATACACCAATACTAAGCAATAATTTTCAAAAGACATTATTCTATCATTTGCTTCATATAGTTGTCATAGCATCACTTAGCATAGATTTTACTTTATTAATTTAGACTTTATGCATACCTCAATACTAAGCAATACTTTTCAAAAGACATTATTCTATGATTTCCCTAATTTCGACTTTATGCATACCTTAATACTAAGCAATACTTTTCAAAAGACAGTATTGTACCATTTCTCTCATAGGGCTGGCATATCATAACTTAGAATAGACATTACTCTTTAAATTTTGACTTTATGCATACCCCAAAACTAAGCAAGATATTACTCTATCATTTTCCTTATAGGGATGTCATATCATCACTTATGACATATATTACTTTATTAATTTCGACTTTATGCATACCCTCAATACTAAGCAATACTTTTCAAAAGATACCCCAATACTAGGCAATAATTTTCAAAAGACATTATTCTATCATTTCCTTCATATAGTTGTCATAGCATCACTTAGAATAGATATTACTTTATTAATTTAGACCTTATGCATACCTCAATACTAAGCAATACTTTTAAAAAGACATTATTCTATCATTTCCCTAATTTCGACTTTATGCATACCTCAATACTAAGCAATACTTTTCAAAAGACAGTATTGTACTATTTACTTTATAGGGCTGGCATAACATAACTTAGAATAGACATTACTCTTTAAATTTTTACTTTATGCATACCCCAATACATAGCAATACTTTTCAAAAGACATAATTCTATCATTTCCTTCATAGAGCTGTTATATCTTCACATAGAATAGATACTACTTAATTAATTTTGACTTTATGCATACCCCAATACTGACTATTAAAAAGGGCACTAGCCCTTTGAATTTCCAATCGAATGAGCCTGTTTTGAAGTTTTTTACGAGAACGCCTTCTATAAAAACCTTATATGGCCCCAGGGCATAACTTAAAACCCTTGCCCCGAGGGTTGTGTAGGAGTGTCCTCCTCAAAAAGATATTTTCTATCTGGAAATCAGCTACGCTGACAAAATGCCTATCTCAAAATTTTGATTAGATGTGTTTGGGGGAATGATGGGCGTGGTGGGGGGGGGGGCTAGTTGCCCTCCGATCACTTTCGACTATTAAAAAGGGCACTAGCCCTTTGAATTTCCAATCGAACAAGCTTTTTCTGAAGTTTCTACGACAACGCCTTCTATAAAAACCTTATATGCCCCTAAGGCAGAACTTAAAACCCTTGCCCTGAGGGCTGTGGCGGAGCGTCCTCCTCGAAAACATATTTTCTATCTGGAAATCAACTAGCCTACGCTAAACAATATTGCTATCTCAAAGTTTGATTGGATGTGTTTGGCTGAATGATGGATGTGAGGAAGGCTAGTTACCCTCCAATCACTTTTGACTATTAAATAGGGCACTAGCCCTTTGAATTTCCAATCAAATAAGCCCCTTCTGAAGTTTCTATGACAACGCCTTCTATAAAAACTTTATATACCCCAGGACATAACTTAAAACCCTTGCCCTAAGGGGTTGTTGTACAATAACCATAAACCAGGCAAATGAAAATAATTGGCAAATTTGCGTAACAACAGATAACAAAAACGACGATTTGAATTATAACCTAAAAATAAGCGGAAAAAACACAATATAAGGGGGAACGACAGCTCAAGTTCTAGCGACATTAAATACAAAAGAAGGAAAGATTAAAACCATGGACGCCATGATAGGAGGATACACCATAAAAGAATACCTCATGATTTTCGTGGAAAATCAAGTTATGAAAATTGAAAATGGTATAACATATTTAAAACTATCAAATCTAAGTAATAATAAAGTAAGACTGAACCAGATAGAACTTGGATCAGTGGAAAAGATTTCAAATTCAGAAATAAAATCTCTAAACAGTCCAGAATTAGGCATAAATTTCACTAGTCACGAACAATTATCCTCATTAAAACCGCAACCACAAAAAAAGTATGGAATGTCGAAAAAGGATTTTTTGCAACAATTTGATTTAAAACATTTACCGGAAAACGTAAAAACTAGGGTGGAAAATATTCTTTGGGATTTCAAATGGACTTTTGCAAGACACAAAGCGGATTACGGATTAACTCACTTAATCACGCACAAGATATCAACAGAGGACCCTCTAATCAAAAAATCACCGCATAAAACACCTTATCATTTAAAACCATGGCTAGAAAGCCAAATAAGGGAAATGGAAGATCAAGGAATAATTAAAGAAAGTGTTAGCGATTGGTGTTTTCCACTAGTAATAGTCAGGAAAACAGATAACACCTGGAGATTATGTATAGATTTTATAGCACTAAATGCCGTCACGGTTAAGGACGTGATGAAGTTACCAAGAATTGATACGATTTTAGATTCGCTAGGAGGTTCAAAATATTACACTAGTTTTGACTTAATAGCAGGATATTGGCAAATCGCTTTAGATGCAGAAACAAACCATAAAGCTACAGTAATTTTAGACGATGGAAGAACGTTCACATTTGAACGTATGCCTTTTGGCTTATCATTTAGTCCAAATTGTTTTAGTCGACTAATGAATTTGGTGCTAAAAGATAACGAACCAGGAAGAAAAAAAGATACATTGGCTTATTTAGATGATGTAATTCTGTTTAATGAAAACCTGGAAGACCACTTGGTTGAACTTAGAAAAATACTGGAAAAGTTTGAAAAAGCAGGCTTAAAATTAAAAACAGAAAAGTTAACAATAGTAGTACCAAAATTGGTTTTTCTTGAACACCTGATAAACCAAGGTACTATTTCACCAAATCCAGAAAAATTTACAGTCATAGAAAATTTACAGCCTCCTAAAGATCAAAAAAGCTGCAGATCAGTTTGTGGTTTGTTAAGCTATTTCAGACGATATATTAAAAATTATGCAACAATAGCGCAACCTTTGACAAACCTTTTGAAATAATCAGGTAAATTCGAAAGTCCAGCGGACGCAAAACAAGCGCTAAATGAAATAAAAAGACAATTATTACAGGCACCAATACTTAAACTACCAGATTTGTCACAAGACTTCTGTTTGCAAACATATGCTGCGGGGTACGGTATAGGAGCCATATTATTAAACATAAATTCTGAAGGAGTAGAATCAATAGTCCAATACGCTTGCAGGTCATTGTCGGAGGCAGAAAGAAAATATTCAACAGTTGAGAGGGAATTTTTGGCAGTTGTAGTTTTTACAGAATATTTTCGACAATTTTTACTTGGAAAAAAATTCATTTTACGCGTAGACCAAAAATCATTAATATGGCTACATACGATGCAAAATACTTCAGCCCGGCTGACACGGTTGACACTACGTCTGCAAGCATATTCATATACCCCAATATATATAAAGGCCCGTACAAACATTTTACCAGACTATTTGTCACGAAATCCAGATACGAAAGGAAATTTGATAACAACCATCCAGAACGAACTGGAAGGGCTAGAAATACTATCTAATGAAAATATTTCGAATCATCAAGATAAAGATGATTTTTTTTTCAGCGATGAAATCCTTTTTATCAAAAGGAACGGAACTGCCAGAGCACTTTAAACATTTTTTAAAGGACTTAAATAATTTTGATCTTGACGAAAGTAAAAATATTTTGGTAAGATATCATAGACCATCGCAAGAATATAGAAAAAAATGATTTAAAAATTATTCCAGTAATTCCAAAATCACTGGAAGGAGAAATTTTACAGATGGCACATGCAACGATTGGCTGTCACATGGGAGAAGCAAAAACTATGGGGAGGCTGAAAGGAAATTTTCATTTTCCAAAAATGAACTCAAAAGTAAAAGCTTTCATACAAAGCTGACAAGAATGTGCCAAACAAAAGTCGCCACCAAAGACCCCTAGGGCCGAATTAGGTCTCTACCCCACCCCTTCAGGGGTAGGAGAATTAATGTCAATAGACATTTGGGGAACAAGAGGAAGTTTACCAGTTTCCAGGAAAGGAGACAGATGTGTACTAACCATAGTCGACCATTTTAACTCATACTTATACGCTTTTCCAATTAAAGACGAAAAGACAATAACCATTGCAAAAGTTTTGGTCAATCGCCTATTTTTAAAACACGGAATTTTTCCTAGAGTTTTACTTAGCGACAATGGGCCATGTTTTAGAGCCAAATTATTAGACGAAATTACAGAATATCTGGAAGTGAAACGATGGTTTACATCGTCTTATATGGCAGCAACTAATGGAAAGGTTGAACGTAAACATAGGGAATTAGCTTACATGCTTGGAATACATGCAAGAGAGGAAAATGAAAATTGGGATGAACATTTACCATTTGCAGTCTTTGCAATAAATACGGCTTTTTCACGTTCCTTAAAAGAAACGCCATTTTTTTGCAACATCTAAGAGATCCCAGAATTTGTTTAGATGAAATACAAAATGATAGAATATATTACAACCTAGATCAATACAAGCAAGAAATGGTGCTGCGAATGGAAAAAGCTATGGAACAAGTTAAAGACAATCTGGAAAATTTGAAAACAGAACAAAAAGAAAAGTATGACCAAACAAGCAAAAATAAAACAAATTACTGTTTAGGAGATTTGGTTTACGCATACAAAACCAACCTGGAAGGGACAAAAAAGTTAAAAATTATACCAAATAACTTAACATATTTTCTAAAGCATCAGTATAAGGAAAAGGAAGAAGTAGTACACCATAATATAATGAAAAAAGGATATTTTTCAAAACCGTGGAAAACGGAGCCTATTCTTTCAGACGAAGAAATACAGGACAAAATCTCACCAGTATATATCAGAAGACCATATGAATTTTATGACCTTTTTAATGACCACAAAGGTAGGGAGGAGTGGAAGGAGTATTTAGCCCAGTCTTGGCTACAAACTCTCCACAACAAACAAGAGAAAAGGGGAAATATTCGATGCTCATAGGATACTAGCGATGAAGAACATCAAACACAACATACGGGTTTAAAACGTGATAAACCAAAGGTAAAATCCACAGAGGAAGAAAAATTGGAAGGAACCAATGAATTATCTGATTTTTATGCACTAAACTCACCTACAGTCTTAACGCAAAAATGGCTTTTGGAACAAACGCCATCTACCAGACGCGAGCTAACAGAATGTGACGCCGATTATTCTTCTACAGAAACCGATATCACTAAACCTGCGCCATCGTTAAGAAAACCCTCCTTAAGGGAGAAATTATGGAGAAAAGTAAAGAAACCAGAAAGACAGCAACAAGTTCCTTCGTCAGCAGCACAAGTAGCTAAGTCACTTATGAAAAAGGCCAAACATCAGGAGAAACAAAGATTAAAGATTTGTTGCCTGACGAGGCAACAAAACCGCAATCGGATTCAGAGCCTTGTAAACCACACTATAGAGACCACGGAAAAACTTGCAAATATTATAAAGAAGAGAAGCAAAATTTGGAGTCCAAAATTCAGACCAGGAAACGGAGAAAGGCAGAACATGCCTAGCCCCCAGCAGATTATTATTTGAATAAGACAATTATAACGGGGGAAAAATTAATAAAAATAAAACGAGTAAAAAGCCTCTAAAGAAATATCTATATTTTCCTTTCTTTAATCGGTATGTAAATAACATCAAAGTTTTCCTTACAATATATATCGTCAGTAAAAATTATTACCGTCACGTAGAAAAGAAATTAAAAAAATTTTAGCCTAAATACTCGTAAGTTCCCAGAAAAGAAATAAGCTCCGATCCAAAGTGACATCATAGCTTCCTGCAAAAATTTTGTCTCCGAGACGAAATAAAACTTCGCGAATGGTGTAATGACAAGACTTGTCAAAACGAATTAGGCTACATTTCATGAAAGAAATTAAGTAAGGCCACGTAACTTTTAAATAGGTGTAGTGAAACTAATTAAATTATACATATTTAGAATCAGCATCAAAAGGCGATTCTTTTGATATGTATATTGAAAAAATATATTGTGGGGGGATAATTAAAAAAAAAACGAAGGAGGTTGGTCTACTGAAATAGGGTCATTGGAAGCTAGCAAATTTGGAATGAGCTCAATCATTGCTGGTCTCTCGTTGTAAAGTAAATGCGAAGCATCTACTAAGCTTTGACTCTCTGAGGTGAAACTTTCAGTCGAATTTGAAAAAAATTGTTTGGAAGAAATTTAAAAATAATTATAATGGGAAAGGCAGCAAGAGTTTACAATAAGTGTGCGCGACATGTATAAGCTAGCTGTAATCTTGTTATAAATAGTAGAAGATATAATAAATTAAACACTTACCAATAAGGACGGTATATATATAAACAAGAAGCCGTAGATAAAATAGGTCACAATGTAAAAAATATAGCACAGTGTAAAACAAAGTTTTCTCGGGTATAATTAGTTTCACATATTAAATAATTTCACAACACACCATTAATACTTTTCAAAAGACATTATTCTATCATTTCCCTTATAGGGCTGTTATATGATCACTTAGAATAGATATTACTTTATTAATTTCGACTGTATGTATATCCCAATACTAAGCAATACTTTTCAAAAGACATCATTCTATTATTTCCCTAATAGGGAAGTCATATCTTCACTTAAAATAGATATTACTTTATTAAGTTTGACTTTATGCATACCCCAATACTAAGCAATACTTTTCAAAAGATATTATCCGATCATTTCTGTCATAGGGCTGTCATATCATCACTTACAACATATACTACTTTATTAATTTCGACTTTATGCATACCCTCAATACTAAGCAATACTTTTGAAAAGAAATTATTTTATCATTTCTCTCATTGGGCTGTCATATCACCACTTACTACTACTACTACTAACTAACAACTCATCGCAGCACCAAGCCGCCTGAGGCCAACACAGCTACGCACGCTCCTCCTCCACCCCAATCTATTCAAAGCCTCCCTTTTTACACCCGCCCACGAAGTTCCCATTTCCTTTAAATCTTTCTTTATGACGTCCTCCCAACCCAGACGGGGACGACCTGCTTTCCGTTTAGCCCTAGATGGTTGGCCGAAAAGAACAATCTTCGGCAATCTGTCATCCTTCATCCGAACAACATGCCCTAACCACCTCAACCTTTCTTTCATTATAGACCTAGAAAGCGGTATTGAACCACATTTTTCGTATAGCCTATTGTTTGAAATACGGTCAGTCAGCCGGGTACCCAGAACAATCCTTAAGCAATTTCTCTGGAAAACATCTAGCAAATCTTCATCCGCTTTTCGGAGCGTCCATGCTTCAGAGCCATATTTGACCACTGTCATCACTGTAGCTTCTAAGATTCTAATCTTGGTTTGCAGACTTATCTTCCTATTCTTCCAGACTTTTTTTAACTGTGAAAAAACACCCTGAGCCTTGGCTATTCTATTTTTAACATCTTCACTGCTCCCACCATCTTTACTAATAATACTACCAAGGTAAGTGAAACTGCCCACCTGATCAATCTTTTCATTACCCAACGTCACCTTTTCATCTTCACTTATTCCTAGCCTTAGTGACTTAGTCTTCCTAACATTAATTTTCAAACCAATTCTAGCACCCTGAACTCGCAAAACCTCTAAAACTTCATTCATTTTGCTCACACTTTCATCTAGGATGCTTAAATCATCAGCATAATCCAAGTCCAGGAGACTTTTTCCTCCCCATTTGATTCCGTGGTCTCCCATTGCCTTTCCTGTGCTCCTTAAAACAAAGTCCATCAAAATAATCCATATAAAGGGGGATAGAACACAACCCTGCTTAACTCCTGATTTAATACAAAACCAGCTGCTAACCTCATTTCCTACCTTAACCGCAGCAGTGTTATTCTCGTACATAGCACTAATCACTTTAATGTATTTGTCTGGTATACCATACAAGGATAAAACCTTTTTTAAAGCTCCTCTATCAACAGAATCGAACGCTTGCTCATAATCTATAAAACTGAGGACCAAAGGTGTTTGAAAACTTAGGCAGATATTACTATCTTAATTTCAACTTTATGCAAACCTCAATACTAAGCAATACTTTTCAAGACATTATTCTATCATTTCCCTCATAGGGCTGTCATATCATCACTTAGAATAGACATTACTCTATTAATTTCGACTTTATTCATACCCCAATACTTGTCAGTACTTTTCAATAGACATTATTCTACAATTTCCTTCATTGGACTGTCATATCATTAGTTAGAATAGATATTACTTTATTAATTTCGACTTTATGCATACCCAATGCTAAGCAATACTTTTCAAAAGATATTATTCTATCCTTTCCCTCATAGGGCTGTCATATCATCAGTTAGAATAGATATTACTTTATTAATTTCGACTTTATGCATACCCCTATACTAAGCAATACTTTTAAAAAGATATTATTCTATCATTCCCTTCATAGGACTGTCACATCATCACTTAGAATAGATATTACTTGATTAATTTCGACTTTATACATATCCCCAATACTAAGCAATGCTTTTCAAAAGACATTATTCTATCATTATCCACATAGGGATGTCATATCATCACTTAGAATAGATATTACTTTATTTATTTCAACTTTATGCATACCCCAATACTAAGCATTACTTTTAAAAAATCATTATTCTATTATTTCTCTTATAGAACTGTCATATCATCTCTTAGAATTCAGAGTTCATGGTATAAAGACCCGTTTTGGATTCAAACCTTTCATTAATTGGCAAACGAATATATCAATGTACACGAAAAAATAGCCTTCTCCTGCATTGTAAACAAACCAGAATGGCAAGTTTTTTTTTTCATGAATTAACTAAAAAAAAATTTCCGAAAAATAAGTTTTTCTAGGAAAAGTAAAGAATATTTTAAACTTGGGCTCAGCAGATACAAATACCTGTTAAAATCCAAACTCAAAATGACCAGAAAATACTAATAAAGAATAAATGAAACCCAAAACCAACAGAAATTAAAAAAAAATCATAGCAAAAAACATACAGCAAGTAATAATATGAATGAACAAATAGTTCTTAAAGCAATTAATGCTTAGGTTGAATATGAAAATTGAGCTGAAAACGAAAAAAAAATTCCTGTTGAAGTATAAATGAAACTTAAAACGAACAGAAATTAAATAAACAATAAATGCAAACAAACATACAATAGATATTAATGTAAATTAATAAACAAATCTTAAAACGGGTCAAACTTAAATTGAATATGCAAATCAAGCTTGAAACAAACAAAAATCACTACAAATAAGAGTTTGGGTATGACATCCTACTCTCACTGTAAAAGTCTAAAACCTACTGCGTCATTGGCGCTTTACTGAAAACCAATTTTACGACAAATATTTTCTTTTGTACTTAATATTGAAAATAAACATTAAAATTATAGTAACATTTAGAACTGATGAGCTTTGACCAATTAATATCATTATACATCAAATATTAAGTTTAATTTATTAGTTCCTTCTAAAGTTGTTCAAGACGAATATAGTTTCACTACAAACAAGTGTTTGGATACTGGCTCCTTTGTTAACTGTAAATAAAAACCGAAATCCTACTGCGTCATTGGCGCTTGGCTGGAACGAATTATATTACAAATATTTTTTTTTCCAGTTCGTACAGCATTGAAAATAAAACTAAAATTACAGTGAAATAAATTCTTGAACTTATGGATGTTTCAACAATTAATATCATCATCATATATTACATCAAATATTGAATTTGATGTTGTTTATACTTTCCAAGACTTTTCAAGACGCATATAGTTTTCAGTAAAGCGCCAATGACGCAGCAGGTTTTAGACTTTTACAGTGAGAGAAGGGGGTGATACCCAAACTCTTGTTTGAAGTGATTTTTGTTCGTTTCAAGCTTAATTTGCATATTCAATTTAAGTTTCCCTCGCTTTAAGATTTATTTATCAATTTACATTAATATCTATTGTATGTTTGTTTACATTGATTGTTTATTTAATTTCTTTTCGTTTTAACTTTCATTTATACTGCAATAGGAAAATATAGTTTTTCGTTTTAAGCTTGATTTTCATATTCAACCTAAGCATTACTTGCTTTAAGCTCTATTTATTCATTTATATTATTACTTGTTGTTTGTTTTTTGCTATGATTATTTATTTAATTTATGTTTGTTTTGGGTTTCATTTATTCTTTAATAATATTTTCTGGTCGTTTTGAGTTTGAATTTTAACAAGTATTTGTATTTGCTGAGCTTAAGTTTAAAATGACCTTTACTTTTCTTTGAAAAACTTATTTTTGGGAAAGTTTTTTTTAATTAATTTTTTTTGTTTTTGATTGCAAAAGATTTCAAGTTTCTAAAAATTCCTTACTTCAAAATCAAACTCTAAGAAAAAGCCAAATGTTCATCAAAGTATCAAAACTGGTATCAAAGTAACAATATCAAAGTGAATAAATTGGTTTGTGACATTCTTGGAGTTTTATTATCTGATGTTTGAGCTATTTTTAACAAAATGGCTATCTCAAAATTTTTATCAGATGGGTTTGGGGAAAAATGGCGTGGGGCGCTAATTAGCCTTCGGTCTCTTTCGACTCTTTAAATATGAACTAGAAATTTCTATTTTCAATCAAATGAGCCCTGTCTGAAGTTTATACGAGCATCCTTTCTATAAGAACCATATATATCCCCAGAGTATAACTTAAAACGCCTGTCCCTAGGCCCTGGGGGGTTGTTTCGACCCCAGAGTCTTAATATCTGATGGTTGAAATATTTTTAGCAAAATTATCACCTCAAATTTTCATCGGATGGGTTTATCCATCCGATAAACCCAAAGGCGTGGAGGGCGGGAGGGGCTAGTNGATTTTTGTTCGTTTCAAGCTTAATTTGCATATTCAATTTAAGTTTCACTCGCTTTAAGATTTATTTATAAATTTACATTAATATCTATTGTATGTTTGTTTACATTGATTGTTTATTTAATTTCTTTTCGTTTTAACTTTCATTTATACTTCAATAGGAAAATATAGTTTTTCGTTTTAAGCTTGATTTTCATATTCAACCTAAGCATTACTTGCTTTAAGCTCTATTTATTCATTTATATTATTACTTGTTGTTTATTTTTTGCTATGATTATTTATTTAATTTATGTTTGTTTTGGGTTTCATTTATTCTTTAATAATATTTTCTGGTCGTTTTGAGTTTGAATTTTAACAGGTATTTGTATTTGCTGAGCTTAAGTTTAAAATGACCTTTACTTTTCTTTGAAAAACTTATTTTTGGGAAAGTTTTTTTTAATTAATTTTTTTTGTTTTTGATTGCAAAAGATTTCAAGTTTCTAAAAATTCCTTACTTCAAAATCAAACTCTAAAAAAAAAGCCAAATGTTCATCAAAGTATCAAAACTGGTATCAAAGTAACAATATCAAAGTGAATAAATTGGTTTGTGACATTCTTGGAGTTTTATTATCTGATGTTTGAGCTATTTTTAACAAAATGGCTATCTCAAAATTTTTATCAGATGGGTTTGGGGAAAAATGGCGTGGGGCGCTAATTAGCCTTCGGTCTCTTTCGACTCTTTAAATATGAACTAGAAATTTCTATTTTCAATCAAATGAGCCCTCTCTGAAGTTTATACGAGCATCCTTTCTATAAGAACCATATATATCCCCAGAGTATAACTTAAAACGCCTGTCCCTAGGCCCTGGGGGGTTGTTTCGACCCCAGAGTCTTAATATCTGATGGTTGAAATATTTTTAGCAAAATTATCACCTCAAATTTTCATCGCATGGGTTTATTCATCCGATAAACCCAAAGGCGTGGAGGGCGGGAGGGGCTAGTTGCCCTCCGATCTTTTTTCACTCTGAGAAAATGAACTACAACTTTTTTATTTCCATTCAACTGAACCCTCTCTTAAGTTTATACGAGCTTCCCTTTCATATGAACCACATACGGCCCCAGGATATAGCTTACAATGCCTGCCCCCAAGTCCTGAGGGGATGTGTCGACACCTGAGTTTTTGTTATCTGACCTGTGAACTATTTTGAAAAAAATGGCTCTCTCAAAGTTCTTAAGTGTTTTTACTTTTATAACTTTAATAAATCAAATAATATCAACATTTTGATTACTAAATATCAGTATATGCATATTAAACTGACAGTGCACATTCATTTGTATTTTTTCAGTAAAGTGCAAAATTTGTTCTGGCCTTGGGAAGGCATAGGGGTTTTGAGCCCAACTTATGTTAATTTCTGCTCGTTTTGAGTTTGACTCGGTTATTTATTGTAATTTCTTTTCGTTTTGGGATTAGTTTAATTATCAATGCTGATTTGTAGTAGTTTCACACTTGGTAGATTATTCGATTTAATGTTTGCTCATTTTTTGGTTAATGGGGTTCTTTACTTTTCTTTGAAAAACTTAGTTTGTGGAAAAAGTTTTTTAAATTAATTTCTGTTCGTTTTATATTGACATAGTCTTTTCAGGGAAAAAGAAAATAATATTTTGAATTGTTTCGTTTTTCTAAGATTTTATAGTTTGGCCTGCTATTTGTATGCTGGAGAATAATTTTCAGCAATTTTTAACAGCATACACCCTTTTAAAATCTGGACACAGATAGTAGTGTTTAATTTAGTTTCATACCTCCTCTAGTTGACCTGAAATGGAACACTTGATACCATTCGCAAAAAAAATCTGTTTACTTTCTTTGATAGCTTGGATACAGTTACGCTATTTTGATTTGGTTAAATTTTAAGAGCAGAAGATGGCCCGAAAGTTTGAACATAATAACCTCAGTCGTTCTCGGGATACTGCTGAGATGCCCTATTGGGAATTAGCATTAACACAGTGCATTTTGATTTAATCTTAGGCAACACATAGTTTTTAAACATAATGGGTAAATAGGAGGGTAGGCATGGGAGGGGCATTATTTGCCCTCCAATCACTTTCGACTATTAAAAAGGGCATCGGCCCTTTCTATTTTCAATCGAATGAGCCCT
This sequence comes from Artemia sp. Kazakhstan ARC1039, assembly GCA_029168905.1. Taxonomy (NCBI): domain Eukaryota; kingdom Metazoa; phylum Arthropoda; class Branchiopoda; order Anostraca; family Artemiidae; genus Artemia; species Artemia sp. Kazakhstan ARC1039. The sequence goes on along the minus strand of JAQQPU010000127.1, from coordinate 125,409 downwards.
TTTCGAAGTTCCCTGGACAATTCCTTCGATAAGAAGTGCCCTGGTCTAAACAACAAAAACAACAAAAATAATACATTATACCCACATCGATCTTTACTATACAAATGCCAATCCTTCCAATCACTTTTGACTATTAAGAAGGGCACTAGACCTTTCGATTTCCAATCGAAGGAGCCCTTTTTGAAACGACAACGCTTTCTATGAAGACCTGATATGCCCCCAGGACATAAATTACGACCTTACTTTAAGGGCTGTTAGGGTGGTTGTCATCCTCTAAGACCTAATTTCCAAAGCTTTCAACTACTTTAAACAAAATGACTATCTCAAAATTTTGATTGGATGTGTTTGGGGACATGGTGGGCGTAAGAGGGGCGTTAGTCGCTCTCCAATCACTTTCAACTATTAAAAATGACATTAGCCCTTTCGATTTCCAATCAAATGAGCCCTTTTGAAGTTTCTACGACAACAATTTCAATACTTACTTACTTACTTGTACTTGTTGCACGTTCAAGCCGCATCCAGACTCATCGTGGCGCCCAGCAGATGACGACATGTCTCCTTTCATAGGTTTCGCTCAAGGGTGGCAGGCTCCACCATTTCCAGCCACTGGCGATCCCAGCGACGGCCGTATTTTCGGAATCCCCCGATTGGCTCCAGATCAAACTTAACTGTTGCTAGCCACGTCTTCTTTTGGCCTCCTGCCCTCTTCTTCCAAGCAGGTAGTGGTAGACATTTGAGGCATTTTTGCTTATATGGTTATCTGGTCTTCGCATTGTGTGGCCAAAGCATCTCAGTCTCCTAAGCTTAACAATGTCAAAGACAAGTTGGCGATCCCCAAATATTCTCCTTACTTCTTCATTCGAGATTCTGATCCCGAGATTCGAGATCTGAGAGGCGGACACCCAGGATATAGCGCAGGCATTTGTGGTTGAATATTTTCAAGCTCAACGCTTCGGCTGCATTAAGTGACCACGTTTCACATCCATAGAGGAGGACAGAGAGAACCATAGCTTCATACACTCGGAGCCTTGTGCGTAGCGATATTTCGCTCCGTTTCCAGAGATACTTCCGTAATTGAAGGAAAACACTCCAGGCTGACGATATGCGGCTCTGGATTTCTTCTGAAGATTCGCCGGCAGGGTTTACCATCGATCCAAGGTATTTGAACGACTGGACGTTCTCTATCTGATTACCATCTAGGATCACAGGGCTTTCATCCATCCCATCTGTTCGCATGGATTTTGTTTTTGGTAGGCTTATTTGGAGACCAGTCGAAAGTGCCTTGACTGCCACGTCATTTATCATAGCCTGGGCTTCTGCAACGGATTCAGCAAGCATGTCCACATCGTCAGCATAGACAAGATCTGTGACGGAGAAGGACGGGCTCACTGCGACGCCTTTATAATTGTCCAGGACCCAGAGGATCCAATCGATGACGAAGTTGAACAAAGTTGGTGAAGGACACAGCTTTGACGTACACCTTCCTCGATCAGGACCAGATCTGAAAGATCAACATCGACTCTTACCCGAGCCTTTGTTCCTGCATAGTTTGCCTTGAGCGCATTGATGATCTTCTCCGGCACACTGTCTCTCATTGCCTCCCATATTGCATAACGATGGACCGAATCAAACGCGGTAATAAAGTTTGTGAAGATTTGGATTGCTTCCTGCTAGTGTTTAAACCCGCGTTCAAGGATCTGTCACAGGCTAAAAATATGGTCATAGCAACCCATACCCGGCCTGAATCCTGCTTGGTTGGGCCACGTTTGGCTGTTTCTGGTGTTTCTGAATCTACTTAAAAGTATGATTGCGAACAGCTTGGCAGCAATGGCGATAAGGGATATACCTCGGTAGTTTTTCAGTCCATTCGGTCTCCTTTTTTGAAGATAGGGATACTTATTGAGGTCTTCCAGTCATCTGGGATGTATTCATTGTCCCAGCCTTCGGTTATCACGCTATGAAGTTCATCCACCGCCGCCTCGGGGAGAGCTTTCCGTAACTCGGCAGGAATCCCATCTATTCCTGGGCTTTTATGGTTTTTCAAAACTTGGATCGCCTTAATTACTTCATTCCTGGAGGGTGGGTCCGTATAGACATTTTCATAAGCCTGGTTGTGCGGGGGGTTCTGCGGCTCTGTAAGTGGTTGCTTTCGATTACTATTGTCTCCTGGTCTCAATAGCTCTTGGAAATGAACTCGCCATCTTTCGATACGTTCCTTGCTGCTTGTGAGTATTTTCCCATCCTTTGCCTTAAGCGAGGGGATGGTAGTTTGCTTCTTCTTCCCAGTGCATTCTCCAAGTATCTGATAGAGTTTTCGTGTATCGTTCCGTGATAAAGCTCTTTCCATATCACTGGCAACATTAGACCAGTAGGCTTTTTTGTCAGCTCTTGCTGATTTGTGACATTCTTGTCGTAGCATTTTGTACGTGGGGGAATTCTTGTTGGTCATTTTTTTTTTCTTGGTAGAGAGTTTGATTGTCTTTTCTGAGATCCATTTCTTGGTTTTACACTTGACAAACCCAAGTATGTTTGCGGCAGCTTCATTGATGTGGTCCTTGAATTTACTCCATTTCTTCTCAATCTTTATCTCTGGGCACTGGTCAGTCGGGATTGCCTCCTCGGTATCATGTTGAAGGACAGCGAAGCGGTTTGAGAGTTCAAGGACAAATGCTCCTCGGTACTCATCTACTTTCAGCTTCGACACGTCTATTTTCTGGTTCGGCATAGTAGTCTTCCTTGAGCTAAGTCAGTACTTTAGCCTTGTCTTCAGCAAGAAGTGGTCATATCCATTTTTCGATCCCGTGTCAGCACCTCTGTGCACTCTCGAGTCCAACACCATGGATTTCCATCGTCGGGATACAAGAAGATAATCTATTTGGGCCTTTACTCTTCCATCGCGGGATTCCCATGTATACGTATGACACAGCTTGTGCCTAAACCCGGTGTTAGCCACAGCGAGATTGTTCTGCATTGCGAACAGCAAAAGCCTGTTTCCATTTGTGCACCTGTCTCCAAGACCGTGCTTGCCGATCACATGTTCTGAGTTATTCAGCTTTCCGCCGATTCTGCCATTGAAGTCGCCTCCAATTAGGAGTATATCTTTCCGGCAAATCTTATCAATGATTGTCTGCAGGTCACTGTAAAACTGATCTTTTTGCTGTTGAGTTGCATCTCTTATTGGGGCGTAAACGCTAAGGACAGTCAGATTTTTCGTGCGACCTTTAATTCTTGCCCGTAGGATTCTCTCAGACACAGGCTCATATTCGATGAGCCCAATAACTGCTTTGGGGGACAACAGGATACCTACTCCTGCTCGGCCAGATCCATCTAATGGTCTTGAGTTACAAAAAGAGACCGCCTTCCCAGCCGTGGATTCAAGGGTCAAGATGTTACGTCCATTTAGTCTCGTCTCAGAAACGCACAGAATATCAAGGTTATAAAGATAAAATTCATCAGTTTCAAAAGCTTGTGTCAATGAACATTTAATCGAGCACAGGTTCCAGCAGCCGATATTCAGGTCTTGTCTTCTTGATAGGATGGTAGCTAGCATACTTTTCGACGAGAGCGCCATTCTCGTCGGATCGCATAATACCGGGGATGCCATAGCCAAACTTTTCATCATCATATTTGTTATCATCATTGAGCGTTTCTTGGGGATAAGGTACACCACAAGGTCCCCAGTCTTGCGGTCACCCAAAGCGCGTTGGCCATCACCTTGCTAGGCGTGAAGCTCAGTGATGTTTACACCCATTCACCACTTTGAGGTGCGCTAGCGGATTTCCTATGCTGCCTAGGGATGGAGGGTCAAGCCTCATTGCCTGGATGCCCACCACCGCCGTGGAAATTTCCCGGCTTAGCTAGCGCTTTGCTCCCACCTAGAATCAGCAATAGGCTTCAGAAGGGGCATCAGAATCAGCATATAAGGCCTCAGAATCAGCATATAAGGTTCTCAATAAGAACCTTATATGCGCCCATGGCATAACTTACAACCCTTGCCCTGATTTCTGGGGGGGGGCATTCTCAAAGACCTAATTTCCAGAACTTTCTACTACGTTGAACAAAATGGCTATCAGAAAATTTTGATTGGGTGTCTTTGGAGGAATGGTGGGCGTGAGAGGGGGGTTAGTTACCCTCCAATCACTTTTGAATATTAAAAAGGGCCATAGCCCTCTCAATCTCCAATTGAATGAGCCCCTTTTGAAGTTTTACGACAAATCTATCTATAAAAACCTTATATGCCCCCAGGACATAACTTACAACCTTTGCCCTGGGGGCTCTTGGGGGTTTGTCACCCTTAAATACATAATATCCAGAACTTTCAACTAAGTTGAACGAAATGGCTATATCTAAACTTTAATTGAATGTTTTTGGCGAAATTGTGGACGTGAGTGGGGGGGTTATTTACTTTCCACTCAATTTCGACTATCAAAAAGGGCAATTTCAATTTCCAATCAAATGAGCCTTTTTGAAATTTTTACAACTTTCTATATAAACCTTATATTACCCCAGGGCATGACTTATAGCCCTTGCACTGTGGGCTCTGAGGGAGTTATCATCCTAAAAGACCTAATTTCCAGAACTTTCAACTACGTTGAACAAAATGGATGTGTTTGGGAAAATGGTTGGTGTGAGAGGGGCCAGTCACTATCCAATCACTTTCAACTATTAAAAAAGGCACTAGCCCTTTCAATTTCCAATTGAATAGACCCTTTTGAAGTTTCTATGAAAACGTTTCAGTTTTCTATAGTTTTCTATGAAAACTCCCCCCTTAGCCCTGAGGGCTAAGGGGGGAGGGGATTTCATCCTTAAAGACCTAATTTCCAAAACTTTCAACTACGTTGAATAAAATGAATCTAAAAATTTTGAATGGATGTGTTTTGGGAAAAGGTGGGCGTGAGAGGGGGGTTAGTTTCCCTCAAATAACTTTCGACTATTAAAAAGGGCACTAGCCCTTTGAATCTCAAATCAAATGAGCCCTTTTCCAAGTTTTTACGACAAAGATTTCAATAAAATCCTTATATGCCCCCAGGGAATAACTTATAACCCTTGCCCTGAAGAGCTTGGGGGGAGTGTCCTGCTCAAAGGTATAATTTCCTGGACTTTGAACGTCGTGGGACAAATTGGTCACCTCAAAATTTTAATTGGATATGTTTGGGGAAATGGTGGGAGCGGAAGGGGTGTTAGTTGCCTTCTACTCACTTTCGACTATTAAAAAGGGCACTAGCCATTTCAATTTCCAATCGAATGAGCCCTTTTTGAAGTTTCTACGACAACAATTTCTATAAAACCCTTATATTCCCCCAGGGCATAACTTACAACCCTTGCCCTGAGGGCTGTGAGGGGTTGTCATCCTCAAAGACCTAATTTCCAGAACTTAAAACTACGTTAAATAAAATGCCAATCGCAAAATTTTGATTGGATGTTTTTTGGGGAAATGGTGGGCGTGGAAGCGGTGTTAGTTGCCTTCCAATTACTTTCGACAGTTAAAAAGATCACTAGCCATTTCAGTTTCCAATTGAATGAGCCATTTTTGAAGTTTCTACGACAGCGCGTTCTATAAAAACCTTATATGCCCCATGGGCACAACTTATAACCCTTGCCCTGAGGACTGTGGGGGGAGGGTGTTATCCTCAAAGACCTAATTTCCGGAATTTTCAACTAAGTTGCACAAAATGGTTTTCTCAAATTTTTGATTGGATGTGTTTGGGGAAAGGCGGACGTGAGAGAGGGGTTAGTTTCCCTCCAATTACTTTCGACTATTAAAAAGGGCACTAGCCCTTTGAATTTCCAATTGAATGAGTCCTTTTTGAAGTTTCTACGACAAAGCTTTCTATTAAAACCTTATATGCCCCCAGGGCATAACTTACAACCCTTGCCCTGAGGGCTGTGGGGGAGTGTCTCCCTCAAAAACATAATTTCTATCTGGAAATCAACTACGCTGGACAAAATTGCTATCTCAAAATTTTGATTTGATGTGTTTGGGGAACTGGTGGGCGTGTAGGAGGTGTTAGTTGCCTTCCAATCACTTTTGACCCTTAAAAAGGGCACTAGAACTCTCGATTTCCAATCGAATGAGTCCCTTTTGAAGTTTCTACGACGACCCCTTCCATATGAAGTGCCTCTGTAAAAAAAAAATAATAAGTAATAAATAATAAAACATTGGAGCCGTATGGCCTTTACTGTAGGCAACGCTATAGCGTTACCTCTGACTTAATTTACTATCATTCAGCGCTCGTCACGTGAACATCACGTGTGCTCGGCGTGTGTTGGATTGATTTCCCTCCGGAGACGTTGCTTTTAAGTGAATTTATAATGAGATGAACGATTCCGAGCTTGTGTATTCGCCGAGCTTGTGTATTCGCCGAGCTTGTGTATTCACTGTGCATTCCGAGCTTGTGTATGGTTTTATTCGAAAAGTTCCGTTTTATTTTGACCTTGAAATGCTACGGAACCAGTTTGGTATAATCGGGTCTAGTCGATTTGGAACAAGCAAGTCGGTTAAGCTTGAATTTGCAGACGCGATTTCCAAAGGATAATTTCTGCGAAACGGTGTGAAGATTTGGTGTGAAAACTTCCGTGTTTCTGAGTTCAAGCAATTGCTAAAGTGTTTTTTCAAGTGTTGTTCTCCTGGGCATTTGGACAGTGCATGTACTAGTAGCGCTCCTAAGTGCGCTCGTTGTGCTGTGCCGCATTTATTTACGAAGGGCGATCGTTGTACGGAATCTTCGAAATGTGTCAATTGTGGAGGATCTCATCCTTCTTACAGCCTACGATGCCCTGTGATTAAAAAGATCACTGATAAGGTTTATTCTCAGAAATGAATCCGGACATAATTACAGTGTCATTTAATACTAATGGAACAAGAGGCAAGGACTTTTTTTATTGATGATCTGTATGCTAATTATGACGTTGTTTGTCTCCAAGAACATTTACTGACTGCCTTTAGCGAAAATTTTCTGAGACGAAGCAGTGAGCACGTTGTTTTGTGCATTCAGCTAAAATTACGCGTGGCCGCCCTTCTGGCGGTTTAGCTTGTGCTTTTAAGAAAAATATTTCTGGTGCGAGTCCTGTATTTTTCAATCAGATGACACTTTTCTTGCTGTGCCTCTTGGTAATATTGTATTAATTAATGTGTATTTGCCATATAACGATCGTTCCATTCGTTCATTTCAGAAGTTCTCTTGGGTTTGTAATGGTCTTCAAACTTTAATTCAAAAGATATTGGATCATGGGTTGCATTTTGTTATTGCTGGTGATTTCCATACGGATCTGGTTTCTTATAAGAAAGGAATGATCAGCTTCTTGAATCTCTCTCGGCTTATAAAATTGTTCGGAAGTCCGATGATTATACGTATATTCACCACTCAGGGAGTAAATTAGACATTGATCACGTTATTTGTCCTGCAGCTCTTGTCTGCTCGCCAGTTACGGTTCATTTTGACGAGCAAGATCTTGATTCCCTTCCGCTGTCTTTTTGTTTATCGAAGCCTTCCGTTTGTTCTGGGAGTATATCTAAGAGTCATGCTATACGTTCTAAATGGTTTTGAGCCTGATTGGAAAAATACGGATTTTTCTGTTTATCTTACAACATTAGCTTCACTTCTAAGTACGACTTATGTTACGTATCAGCTTCTGCAGTGTAGCCAGAATTTTATTTATGCTAAATATGAAACGGACCAATATTATTATTCTATCCTCTCCGCTATGAAAGAAGCTGAAAAATTTTTTGTCCCAATAAAGCGAATCCAAAAGAATACTCAAAAGCCTCTTTGGTCACTTGGCGTTAACCTTAAGGCCTGTAAAAATAAAGCTAAATTTTGGCTAAAAGTTTAAACAGATTGGGCTCCGCCTAGTCTGGTAATGTTTTTCTTATTAAACAGAAAACTAAATTAGAATCTAAAATGTGTCCGATACCGTGGGCTTTATTTTCCATCTTCGCCTAAAGAATGGAGGAGAGTAATTAATTCAAGTAAAACAGACGATTCTTATGTGAGTAGTGATGCTATTCCACCAAGTCCTTGTCATGCACATTATTCGAAGATATTCTCCGTTTTGAATTATTCTGTTCATAGAAAGTTTGGCGAAGCGCTTGTTAAAATAGTTCTTAGATTTCTAAGTCAGCACTCTGCTCTGCCTGTATCGCGTTGTATAGATATGAATGCTTTGAAACATCTTAAGTCGACATCCATTGATGCTGATGGTATCTCTAAAAAGCATCTAACTCCCCAATGGGCTGAACTTGTGCCACATCTTGCGCTTTTGTTTCAAATGTGTTTGGCGTATTCTGTCGTCCCCGAAAGCTTTTTGTGTGGGAGCGTAACTTCGATTTTACAAAAAGGGGTAAACCTCCAACAGATTGTTCTTCTTACCGTCCAATTACTGTTTCTTGCAATATTAGCAAGGTCTTACAGTATATTTTTTTACCTATTGTAACTCAAAATATTTCTTTCTTTGGTGAGAATCAATTTGGTTTCAGATCCGGTGTGGGGTGCCAACATGCTCATCGTGTCCTTTCTTCTATTCTTCTGAGGGTAAAGACGTATAACTCTGTACACTTGATTTTTCAATGGCTTTTGACTCTGTTGTTCATAACCAGCTCTTCTTTTCTTTGGCTTCTTCTGGTGTTAATTTTTCGATTATTTACCTTCTACGGTTTTGGTATTCTAATTCTTACCTCCGCCTGAAATCTTCTCCAGAAACAACTATTAAAATACTTCGAGGCGTAAGGCAAGGAGGTGATTTAGTTTCTCAGTCTTTCCTAAATATTGGTCTTTCCCTGAATATTGACAAGTGTGAATTCTTATCTTATAATCTGTCTTCTTCTACTTCTCTGGTATGTAATGAATTTTCTGTACTTTCTGTCTCTTCCTTTCGGTAGCTTGGTGTTACGGTTTCTAATTCTCTAGCTCTTTTCCGTAAGCCGACTGTTGCTGATGCAGTAAGAAAAATTCAGTTCAGTTATTCAAAAATTGTAGCAAACCGTGGAAAATATAACAGGAGAGCTCTTGGGCACTTAAGCTCGACTTTTTCTGATCATTCCGTACACTATTTTTTGGTTGTTCATTTTGTTCTTAAGCTAAAGGATTTGAAAAAGTTAAAAGTTACATACTTCAAATTTTGCAAATTTCTTCTTTCTCTGCCACCATGGACTAGAAATCGGTATCTATTTAAAAACTTCTATGTTACGGATGTAACTCAAAAGCTCGGAGACCAACACAAAAAGATTTCTGTAGATGCATTTTTTAAGTTGGTCCTGAACATGATCTTTTTCAGTGTTTTTTAGTAGAAATTAATTGCTAGTGTTTTGTTAATGCTAGTGTTTTGTTGGTGATCTTTTTTTCGTTTTATTATTCTGTACTACACTTCTACTACTTGTTTTCTTGTAGGTGTAGGTAATAAATGATTGAATTAAATTACAATAGATATTACTTTATTAATTTCGAGTTTATGCATACCCCAATACTAAGCAATACTTTTCAAAAGACATTATTCTATCATTTCCCTCATAGGGCTGTCATATCATCAATTACAATAGATATTACTTATTATTTTCGACTTTATGCATACCCTAATACTAAGCAATACTTTTCAAAAGAAATAATTCTATCATTTCCCGCTTAGGGCTGTCATATCATCACTTAGAATAGATATTACTTTATTAATTCTGACTTTATGCATATCCTTAATACTAAGCAATACTTTTCAAAAGACATTATTCAATAATTTCCCTCATAAGGCTGTCATATCATCACTAGGTTAGGTTACATTAAGTAAACTGCTTTTAAGTTAGATTCAGTTAGGTTAGGTTACCATAGGCGACCCGGGTACCTACAGCCAACCTAAAATCATCACTTTTTTCAAATAGCTTCATTTAAATTTAAAAAAGCATAGATGTTGACACCTTTTCACTACCACATCTGCTGCCCTCTTTTCACCTTTAGTTATAGATGACAGCACACCAGTTCAAACACAATGGTAAAATGAGAGAGACATGCAAAAGTTAGATTCGTTTAGGTTCACTTATCGTAGCGCCACGATAAGTGATCCTAAATGAACCTATATTTTTGTAAGTCTCTCTCAATATACCATTGTGTTTGAACTGGTGTGCTGTCATCTATAACTAAAGGTGAAAAGAAGGCAGCAGATGTGGTAGTGACAAGGTGTCAATATCTATTCATTTTTAAATGCAAATGAAGTTATTTGAAAAAAAGTGATGATTTTAGGTTGGCTGCAGGTACCCGGGTCGCCTATAGTAACCTAACCTAAATGAATCTAACTTAAAAGCAGTTAACTTAATGTAACCTAATCTAGTGATGATATGACAGCCTTATGAGGGAAATGATAGAATAATGTCTTTTGAAAAGTATTGCTTAGTATTAAGGATATACAAAAAGTCAAAATTAATAAAGTAATATCTATTCTAAGTGATGATATGACAGCCCTAAGAGGGAAGCGATAGAATTATGTCTTTTGAAAAGCATTGATTAGTATTGGGGTATGCATAAAGTCGAAATTAATAAAGTAATATCTATTCTAAGTGACGATATGACAGCTCTATAAGGGAAATGATAGAATAATGTATTTTTAAAAGTAATGCTTAGAATTGGGGTATGCATAAAGTCAAAATTTTTAAAGTAATACCTATTCTAAGTGATGATATGAAAGACCTATGAGGGAAATGATAGAATAATATCTTTTGAAACGAATTGCTTAGAATTGGGGAAGCATAAAGTCAAAATTAATAACGTAATACCTATTCTAATTGATGATAAGACAGTCCTATGAGGGAAATGATAGAATAATATCTTTGGAAAAGTTTTGCTTAGTATTAGGGTTTGCATAAACTCGAAATTAATAAAGTAATATCTATTATAAGTGATAATATAACAGCCCTGTGAGGGAAATGATAGCATAATGTCTTTTGAGGTACTTAGCTTTTAGTTTTAAGAAGCAAGGATACATAAGGTCCCATTGCATCTGTTATACTAAGCAATGCTAGATGATTTTGAGGTACTTAGCTTTTAATTTTGAGAAGCAAGGATGCATAAGGTCAAATTGCATCTGTTATCCTTAGCAATGCTAGATGATTTTGTGGTACTTACCTTTTAGTTTTGAGAAGCAAGGATGCTCAAGGTCATGTTGCATCTGTTATCCTTAGCAATATTGGATGATTTTGAGGTACTTAGCTTTTAGTTTTGAGAAGCAAGGATGCA